>WJFF01000128.1:24869-36476 GCA_011800825.1 Fonsecaea pugnacius | reverse complement strand
TTGACAGGCGGATCGCTCGAAAGGACCAAATCCAACGAAAGGACTTTATGAACTACATCCTCCAGGAGAACAAACGAGGGTCTGCAGGCATGACCATGCCAGAAATCCAGGAGACGGCCGTCATTCTGATCATCGCGGGAAGCGAGACCACCGCCACGCTCCTCTCAGGGCTTCTGTATTTTGTCCTCCGCCATCAATCTGTCTACCGAAGGATGGTGCGAGAAGTCAGAAGTACGTTCACGAGTTACGAGCACATCACCATGGTGACTACCAACGAGCTCAAATATACGCCAGCCGTGGTAGAGGAAGCATTCAGGCTCTATCCTCCATCACCCAACGCCTTTCCCCGTTTGGTGCCAGGAAAGGGGGAAGCAATCGAGGGCCAGTGGGTTCCCGGTGGTATGACAGTAGGAGTTCACCCTTTTGCGGCGTCAAGGCATCCGGACAACTTTTACCGCCCACTTGATTTCCTACCTGAGCGCTGGCTGCCTCCTCACCTGTTAGAGAAGGACGATGTACCCTCGGAGATGTTTGCAAGGGATAAGAAGAATGTCTCGCAACCCTTTTCATTCGGCCCTCGCAATTGCATTGGCAAAAGGTCAGTACCACACAACTTCTATTCTACGTATACTCTTTCACGCTGACAACGTCCAGCCTAGCATACGCTGAGATCCGCGTGATTCTCTCCAAGCTCCTCTGGACCTTCGATTTGTCCTTGGCTCCGGAGTCGGACAATGATCGCTGGGCCAGAACTCAAAAGACATACTCACTCTGGGAGAAGCCCGCTCTGATGGTCAATCTGACACTAGCAAAATAGCCCTCTTGTGTACCCAGCGAACCTTTGTCGTTTGCTGGTGAGTATTGCGTCTGTGGTGGGTAATCCAGTGTTTAGCCAGGCGGGAGAGGCAGGTCGCTTGTAACGAGTCGCTCCGTGGACCTCTCCTTTTTGCCCAACGCCAGCAATTCCGAGAATTTTATCATCTACGAATAACATTATTAATGTCGTAAAGTCCAAAGCCCGCCCACCTGGGCATTCAAGCAGTTAGAAAGGACAGTATCGTTGCCTTTGACAATCGAAGCTTCGTTTGTTCAATCGAGTTTCACACCCTCCATAAGATCCAAAACATGACATACAAAATAGTCACGCTATATCATCCTAGCCATCGAGTACCGAGTCTGGAGAAGGCCGACACGTTCTTCCGTGAAGTGTTTGGCATCGAGAGCGTCTGGCGGAACAAGATCTTTTCGAAACCAGACCCCAAATATCCGACATTTCCAACCGATTACTGCATTTTCACGTCCATTGCAGATGTCTTCTTCGACTGCATAGATCCCAAAAAGTACGTGATTGACGGCGAACAGAGATATGAGGATGTTGAGGAGCCTCACCTCAACGGTCTGGGCTGGGGTGTGGAAGGCATCGATGAGATATACGCCCGTTTGAACGGGATGGGTGTGCGTTCGACCGATCAAGCCAACCGGCTCGCTGACCCCAAGGAATGTCCCGTGGCTGTTTTCAAGCCATCAAAGCTGTTTTTCACGGTCGCAGAGGATAGTGGGCTTCGCTACGAATACTATCCAGCATCCAGCATGGGGACCTACGACATCCGCCGGGACCCTTCGTGGAAGCTGAATCCCCAGCTCGGAAAGGGGCCCTTGGGAATTCAGTTTTGCTCCCACCACACCATTCTGACTGCGGATCTGAGCCGGGCCATTCGACTATTCGTGGACCTCATGGGTGGGAAGCAGATCCACGAGGCCAAAGGCACACTTCGAGGTACCGACAGCATCTTTATCCAGCTGGCCGACGCGGTCTACGAGTTTGCCGTCCCCATTCCGGGTGTCGACTCGTATGCGTCGAGAGACTTTGAAGCAAGAAAAAACAAGGCCGAGGACGTCTATCACGCTTTGACCTGGAAGGTTAAGGATCTGGCCGCCACTGAGGCGCATCTTCGGAGTAAAGGGGTGAAGCTCATCGCCAAGGATGATTCAATGCTAGTGGTCGACCCCAAATATGGGTTAGGGATTCCCTGGGGCTTTGTAGCTGATGTCTTGCCTGGGGATGATAGGTATGCCTCAGAGTTGCAAGAAAACTAGCCAGAAAACTTGCTTGTCTCTCACTCTCTTGAAATGTTGCTCGCTCATCCCCTTGTCGAGGTTGGGTTTTTAGTGTCGATTGGCAATTCCGAGGAACAGTCTCTTGGTCGGTAGGGCGATGGATGGGATCCCGTGTATTCGTCATGTTCTGTCTCGGGAAACGACTACCTCTGACACTGCCATCCAAGCTCGCCAAATGTAAGCAACGCCATCTTTCCTGACCATTGTGTTCGGACTTTTGTCCTCGTATAGAATCCACTTACCCCGTGGAGTCTGGAGGTTGTCTCCCCACGAATTCATGGGAAACACCACGACTCGTAGAGTCGTCTTGGACGACGATAAGAGGCTGTCAAGACGTCGTCGTCCCGACTGTACGATCAATGACTCTGGTCTCCTGACACTCATAAAATGGCCAAAGGGACCCTGGGGATGAACTGAAGTGAACATACGTCCACCATACACCCAAATACCACTTCGCACCTCGTTTAACATGTCAGGCGTCACACACAGCCGTACCTCTCAGGTGATCAACCTCCCCATCGAGAAGGTGTGGGAGTTCGTCACGGTGCCCACGAACTGGATCAAGCTGCAACTGGGCACCTGGAAGGTTCACGGGCCCGGGGGTGAAGACGACCTCGAATCGGTGTCCCGCACCATGCTACCGGGCGAGCACTTTCTCGAGTATATGACCATGCCGAACCGGTTCGATCTGGTCGGCGACTGGGTCGTGACTGTGTGCGAGAAGCCACACAAATGGGGGTTCAAGTCGGTCCACTGGCATGGCCCGCCCATGCCCACCAACATCGAGGCCACTTATACGCTCGAGAAGATCGACGACAACACGACTCGCTGGTCGAGACACCGGATCAACACCATCCGCCCCGGCAAGGAAAATAGCGTCGACTTCCTCGCCGACAAAAACGACCTCGAGGAGCAGTACCAGGCCGTCACCAAGTCATACCTCGAGCAAGGTCTACCAAATCCGAACCCGTACAATCCCACCCCACCCCATGGGCCAGGATGGTTGAAGACTCTTCCCGTGGATGCTTGAACATTCACTCCTCAGCAGGAGGCGAGACAGAAGGCGGACCATGAAAGTGAGATAGGGTGGATATTGAATAGTGCTAGGAAAGTGCTCTCAACCAAAGGCTTCTACCCTATCAATGCTTTCTGTATTTACACTCTTTTCCTATTGTCGAGATTTTACACTGATTATTCACGACCGAAATGCAAGCGGAAGTCTATAACTTTCGTCATCGTTGTTTGCTTCTTTGACCGACAGACTGGATCGACCATGAGTATACCTGGGATCGTCATCCATAGAGGGTTACTGTTGATCCAGTTCGGAAGACTGGAGTCGCAATTCCAGATTTCCAAAACCTTGTCCTGAACAGTCCAGTGCCCGTTGGTGCAAGATCTTTTGCTTACGCCCACTTTCCCGTCCGGGCCCGTCTATTTACCGAGGGCTTGTAGTGGTTCGAGGTACAGCCCACGAAGGAGAAAGAGTTTTCCAGCTGATACCACATCTAGTGGGGGTACTTGTTTGTGCTCTTGCCTTCCCATCCTTTACAGGCCTCTATCACCCATTTCATAGCTTCAGGCTGAGTGGATACGAGATATGGGTTTACAATTGTGCATTTTTAACCTGTGCTGCTTGTATCCATTTGGTGTTTTCTCGCTCTGCCATCTGTATCATCTCCGGAGACTCGGTAACTACGTCGATCCAATGCCTGTCGGGGATATCCTTTCCCCTCTGCACACCTGGACGCGCCCGCATCCCCTTCTCCCACCGAGCCAGGTTCGGGAACTGACTGAGGTCGACGCCGGCCCAAAAGGCCGCGGTAACCCAGCCCCAGTGCGCAATGTCGGCAATGGTGCATTTCCCTCCCACCAAGTAATCTCTCGATGCAAGATGTTTGTCGAGCACACGATAGAGACGGCGAGTCTCGTTGATATAACGTGACGTCGAGTATTCCATCTTTACCGGGTTGTAGCGAAGAAAGTGGACGGCTTGTCCCTGTATTGGACCAACCCCGGCATTTTGAAAGAAGAGCCAGTTGCCAGTCTCGTAGTACTCTGGCGTACCCCGTGGAAAAGAAATGCTAGAGAGACATCTCGTCAATTTCATGGCACGCGGGATGTGTTGGCTACTGTACAGCTCAACTTACCAGTGCTCCTGGTCGTAGCGGTCAGTTAGATATTGCATGATACTACCCGACTCAAACAAGTTGATTGTGGAGCCGTCCGGAAGTCGATCGACAAGCGCAGGTATTCGTCCATTTGGGTTGATTTCAGTGAACCAAGGCTCCTTCTGCTCGTCTGTAGACACATTGACCTTGCGAACTTGATACTTTAATCTGAAGGGTTTCGGTCATTTGAGCCCAGGGACGCGGATTGACTACTTAACATGAGACTTACCCGAGCTCTTCGAGAGTTATGCTCACTTTGTTGCAATCCGGGGTATTCAAGGTATAAACTATCATGTCACGGGATTCCATGGTGCTCACAGTGCATGTGGATAACTGCGACCGGATGCAGCCCTGGTTTGTTAGATGAAGGGCTGCAGAAAGGTGGTGGTCTTTCTAATACCGGCGACGACACACACTCGGAAGCCCAAGTGTCGGAAAGAACGACCAGTTATTGTATTGTGAAATTAACGCCATTACGACTAGTCAACAAGCCTACCTAGTGGTTATCAGGAATACAACACGAGGTAGATGAACAAAAGAGTCGGCAGGAGGATGACATGTGAGTACAACTTAATGGACCTATGTAGGTTGAACATTCCAGCCATACATGCTCAGCAATTCACTATTCCTACGCAGCATACTCTGCTCGTTCCCCCTCATCATCATGATGCTGCTCCTGGCCTAATGAAGCCCCCTCGAACAGTCCCAATCGATGCGGTTGGTTTCTGTTCACAAAGCTCGTCAAACTTCCCCACCACCTCCTTGTAGTATGGCTTTGCCATGTGAAAATCCAACGAATCTTGACCTGTGTAGCTATTTTCCCCGTTATCTCATGTTGTATCAGGATGGGGTCGGCAATGCGTTGTACCTTTCGATGATAACGACTTGGTCAACACCATCCAGACTCTTCGCTTCCAGTATAGAGTATATCAGAGTGCCGGGCTCCAGCTCCTTGGCCTTTTCAGCAACTGACGTGAGGAGGTCGATTAACTGCCCATGTCACATCCTCAAGTTAATTTTCATAAGACACATGGGACCAAGAGAAGTCGGTGGCTTCAGCCGATAAGCATTTGCAGGATGAATCTTACCTCCCTGGATTTCCCCGGCTTGGGCAAAAACGTTGCAACGATATCAAGAGTCGCGGAAGACATATTTTACCTCTTCGTATTGGGACAGAAACACCAGAGAAAAGTAGTAGCCTACGCATGTCTCTCTTGTCAGGTCTAAATAAAACTCTCGAGATCCATATTTGAAGAGGCCGGAAGCACATGGCCGCTCCTTTGTCACTCAAATCTATAGACCAGAAGCCTGGTAAAGATGACACCTGTTCTGCCGTCGTTATGGACGACACAGAAGCAGCCTTCGGAATATCAGTTCTTCCGACGAGGACGAAACAATCTTGCCCAAGAGACCCAAAGCAGCGAGGACAGGCTCGCTAGGGCCTGTTCAACAACTAGTTTTCTAGTATGTACGTGTTGAGGGGGCTTCCCAGCTAGCCAGCAGAAACATCCATGACTTCTCTAGAGCATCATTCACGCTCACCCCAGTATCTGTGCGGATGCCATTGTTCCCTGCAACAACAATCATTAGCTCGAGCGACGTTTTCATGACTTTGGGCAAGCTCACAAAGTCAGCAGATTCCCGTCGACATCACCAAAGAAAAACCACTGTGAATCTCCCCAATTCAGAGCACCTATTGTCATGTTAGTCTGTTGCGCAAGAATTGAAAGCTGCTTCTTCCACAGCACAACTCATCTTACCTCGCTGCTCCTCGATGTAGATTTTGTATCCTCTTTCCTTGGCTGTTCGCTGTGCGACTTCAAAGCTCGGAGTTTTCATGCAGTACCTCGCAATTCCTGTAGGTTGATTCGTCAGGCCAGAACTAATGAGCTAAATGAGTCGGAAATGCTGTTACCTTTCTGAAACCACGTGGGGTTGAGTCCCGGGTCTTTCAATCCCTCTGTACAACCATCAGTCTGTGCTTAGATCCATTCTGCATGTCTTATTTGCTTCCAAAGCCGAGGAAACGCGTCTGGGACTTACTTCCACTGTCGTTATACTCCAACAGTTCCAGGTGCATGTGACTCGGATCTCTTGGACTGCGAAGAAAATGGCAATCGGTCCAGATATTTTCGTGGTGCGAGAAAGTTTTCATCTGATTCATGAAAACCTCTCTCCCTCCGATTCCCCTGTTGAATTGGTCATCATGGTGAATATTTCTGAAATCGACGCCGTGGTCGTGATCCATGCCTGTTGTGCTACTTTAGCTCCGTCTGCCCCTAGCGGTCGCTTTGTGTGAATCGGGCCCATACCAAATGCTTGATACCACTTGGTTGTTTCCTGGAAATTGACACAGTTCATCATGAAATGCAGGAAACTCCGATGATGAGGCAGTGCCGGCTGTGCTTTGGCGATCAACGGATTGTTAGCAATCGAGATGAGTTCGACAAAAGTCCCCTCGGGGTCATGAACCAGAGCTGAGGTCGTCTCTCCCCATTTGCGTTGAATCTTGATGGGCTGCTGCAAGACCTTGGTGTTTGGAAATTCCTTCAGGATTCGGCCCAACTCCTTGTCCACGTCGTCGAAGAGAAGCGTCAGGCCTCGCGAACCAATCTGGTTGAACTTTTGTGGCCACTGGGATTTGGTGTCGAGATTCTTCCAGCTGTAGAACCAGACATGCATGTACGGATCCGCAGGGAGCTTGACAGCGACGGCTGCCTCCAGATCATGGCGGGCAACGCCTCGTGCAGCAAACCAGCTGTCGGGGAGTTGATACCCTTCTGCCAGTTCCGCACCCTCTGTATGTAGCATAGATAAGTCAGCCTTTTCGTTAAGCAGCAAAAGGCACAGGGGAAAGATCAGACCGTCGACGATATAATCAATATTCCCATAAAGGTTCAGTTGTTTTTGCAAATCCGATACATTCTGCTGCACTGCAAGCAATGCAATCAAGTTCCCCGGAGCCACAGTCATTTTCCTTCAAACTTAAGAGCCGTTGGTTCGCTTCAATTCTCTCTTGGGGTTGACAAATGTTAGATTAGACTGACTATCTACCAAGCATTAAGTCAAATAGCCTAGAGATTTTGCCTGTCTTTAACTATTGTCGCCATTGGGGCATGGTCGTGTAACATGTGTCGTAAATTGTGCTGGAATAAATGGCCCCCACCAACCATGGCACTTGTATCTCCTTTCTGGAGAACCCTGTCGTTCAGTGTAGAGACACAAAGGTCCAACCCTTGAATCTCTCTTGGCCATCTGAAATACTGCTGCCCCTCATACTTGATCATTTTACGGGCGCGGGCCAGTCCTCACAGCGTCAGAATACCCTACGACCAAAATCCAAGCTATGTAGGCCGTTCAATATATCATAAATCCACCAATAGGGGAGTCATGTCAGGTTCCAAACTCGGACACAATATGTAGCTATTATCTTCCGCGCAACTACTGCTTGTTGGCTGAGCGCTTGCTCGGTACTCGATACTGTACCGAGTACGATGAGAACTACCGCGCAAGCCCCACTCTGGAGAAAGTCTGGGGGAGTGGTCACGTGTGGCGTGTCTCCCCAGCCGGCCGGTCGGTTGAGAGCCCGAGTCTCCACACTCCGTTCGTCCCACGCACGGTCCTCGTAATTGGTCATAGAATTTTGTAAGGAACATACCTGTTCGGCAACCTGAACCAATTACCTCGTACATAAATCACGAATCTCCCACCTGCCGGCCGCGCGCTACTTCCTTCTGCACATGTATGTACCCGTCCAGAGGAGGTAACGTGCGTATTCCAGTATATCGTGACAATTTCAGCCGTTTTGACCCAACCAAGATGAATCGCCGTGTCCGATCTGAAGCTCAATTGGAACGGAAACGTCTTCTTGATCGGCGGCATATGCGCACAAAGCGACAAACGGAGCAGAGGAAATGGGAGGCCTTGGAACAACTTGTCCACAGCCTACGGGCCAGAGTGGCCGAGCTTGAGAGGAAGCCAGCTAGCCGAGGCGTTCGTGAGGAGGAAGCGGAGCCTCTGGGTGCCAACAACGTCCAAGCGCCTTCACCTTCAGATTTTGTACGGGCACCAACCCGACATCATGGCCCGGGCGAAGAAGCTGCTGGTACCATAATCACCACCGTCATCCCAGGCTCCAGCGTGGATGGAGAGGCACCCCAATGCACAACAGCCTACTCTGCGAGTAGTGGTGAACCACGTATCAACAAATCTGACGACCGTTCTCACGATGACGAGCTCGCCTCGGCCGCTCTCATTGTTCTATCTCAAACGGCCTGTGGTGCTGTACCAGACTCGGCCGCAAGCAGCCCCGAGTCGACATGGAGGACACGTGTGAGTCGACACGCCGCTCCAGCTGAGCTGCACTGTAGCTTTGCCATCCCACCCTCGTCCTCGCAGCTGGCGGGAGGCCTTGCAGCGGACTCGTTTTGCTCTTTATGCTCCGTTAAGCACCCGGCGGGCCGGGGCTGCTTCTATTCATTCATCTCGCGAGCACTGTGGACGGCGCATGTCGACCTCTTTCGACATTATCCGTCGGATGCGCAGATGATGCAGCTCCCTCGCATGCCCAGCATTGACAACTTCTTCCTCCGCAACCCTGAGAGGAATCTGCTTGTGGAGATTCTTAACGTGACTTGTGATGAGTTTCGCAGTCCGAATGACGCCGACAACGTCGCAATCTACCTCGTCATGTATCGGTTATTGCGGGTAAGTCTCTTTTCAACGAGGTGAACACGATATGCTGCATAATATGACTGACGGTCTGAACCTTAGTGGAGGGTATACCCAGTCGCCCGTTCTTACGAGGATGTACCAGCTTTCTACCGCCCAACAAAGATCCAGGAGTGCGTGCCACATCCGGTGTCGATTGACTTTTTTGCCTTTCCCAAACTTCGGGACATACTAACCAAGCACCCTGCTCTCTACCTGGAGAACAACATCCAGTTCGAGCGCGATTTTACCGAATCCATCACGGTCCAGTGGCCTCGACTTGAGCCAGTCTTTATCACAGACGAGCAGGGTAATGCGGTGCGTCTTACCCAGGACTTCGAGAGACATATCTTTGATTATGACAACTGGGCCATGAGAGATCCTTGGTTCGATGCCTATCCACAGTATGCCCACGCCGTCAACAGATGCAAACGGGAGCGAACGTAACAAACGATGGTTGTCATATCCAGCGCAATTAGCGGGAGTGGGGAGGGATCCTGTCAGTAGTCTCTCTAATATATTCTTTTCGCCGTAAAACAACAGCAGCTGTATGCTTTGGTGATCTCTTGATACTGAGGTGTTCGAGTCTCTTCTATTCCAATGGTTGTATGTAACGAGCGAGGTACATCTCAGACTGGGGCTGGTGTGACACGTGTGTGGGTACCGCAGCCGCTTCACTCGAGGAAACTTATGCGGGACAAGCTTCCGACTCCACGTCGAGATGTCTCTCCCAAAACCCCTAACACAATCAGACAGCTTTCGACTCACCGCCTTGCTACCTCTCCCTGAATGCATAGCATCGTGACCTTTTCATCGATACCGACGCCCAGAGGTACGACCGATCCATGACCACCGAGACAACCTCCAAGGACCGCCTCTGGTCACGGCGAGAGATTGAGGGACTGATAGCACAAGGAAGGAAAATCATAATTCTCGATGGACAGGTGATCAAGGCTGATGCCTGGCTCTCCTTTCACCCTGGTGGTGACAAGCCGATATTGCATATGGTCGGAAGAGATGGGACTGATGAGATCCGTGCACTGCATTCCCCGGAGGCACAGGCGCACATGCAGAAGTTCGTGATCGGGAGGATTCGGGGGAGATGGACCAACTTCCTGCCGCCTATACAGGGTGGACATTTCAGACCATATATCAAGGGTCAGGATGGCAAAGAGGTGGAAGTGGAGGAGGAGTCAGATGTCCAGACCGATGGTGCTCTCAGCTCTTGCAGTGACAGCACTGCACCTCCATCACCCATTTTCGATCCTGTCGATATTCGAGAACGAGGGACCTCATCGTCCACCACCTCTCTCTCTGAACGTGAGCGGCCAAATGCCAACGACGACCCGATTCAGACGAAGCTTGCAGCCGAAAAATTCTCAGATATACTGAAATATCCACCATTAGACCCCAGCTCACAGGATCGAATCGTCGCGAAGTACCGAGAGACCAACGCTCAAATACGGGCAGCTGGTCTTTACGATTGTCCTTACGGCGCCTATGGGGTTGAATGCTGCAGATATGTCCTTCTCATCTCATCGTCTCTCCTCGCACTCCATTACTCCTACTACGCTGTCTCTGGTGCCCTTCTCGGCCTTTTCTGGCACCAGCTAGTGTTCACCGCCCACGACGCCGGACACATGGGTATAACACACAACTTTCACATCGATACGTGTATCGGGATCTTCATCGCCGATTTCTTGGGTGGTCTGTCCATTGGCTGGTGGAAACGCAATCACAACGTCCACCACATCGTTACCAATTCACCTGAACATGATCCGGACATCGAGCACATGCCTTTCTTCGCCATCTCGACCCGATTCTTCTCATCCTTACGTTCCACTTACTACGAGCGTATCATGCAGTTTGACAGCATTGCCAAACTGGCCATATCGAAACAACACTGGTTGTACTATCCAATCCTCCTGCTGGGTCGCTTCAATCTCTACCGCCTCTCTTGGGAGTATCTCTTTCTCGGCCAGGCGCCTAAAAAGGGACCCGCATGGTGGCATCGATACCTTGAGATCTTTGGGCAGTTTGTCTTCTGGGCTTGGTTCGGCTACGGAATTGTGTATCGCTCCATCCCCACTGCTTGGGATCGCTTCGTGTTTGTCATGATCAGCCATATGATCACAGCACCGCTCCACGTACAAATCACCCTTTCGCACTTTGCCATGTCCACCACCGACATGGGCGTGCAGGAATCTTTCCCGCAGAAGATGCTTCGAACCACCATGGATGTCGACTGCCCTCCTTGGCTAGACTTTGTCCACGGCGGACTCCAATTTCAGGCCATCCACCACTTATACCCGAGGATACCAAGACACAATCTTCGAAAGGCACAGGTATATGTACGGGAATTCTGTAAAGACACAGGCCTGCCATATGCCATCTACGGTTTCACGAAGGGAAACATGGAGGTTCTCAGCCGGTTGGAGGAGGTGGCCAAGCAAGTGAGAGTTTTTGAGGAGTGCAGAAAGGTGTGCGCGAAGGAAGTGGTCGAGGGAACGGGCCATGTCCACTCTGATTGAGGGGAGAATTTTGGTGCCTCGAACATAAACAATGTGCCTGCCCTGTTGCAAGCTCGATGTACTTTGGGCGAGGAAGAGGA
>WJFF01000128.1:13656-24844 GCA_011800825.1 Fonsecaea pugnacius | reverse complement strand
TATGAGATGACCCTTCGTAAAATAGACAGCGATGAAGAAAGACAAAGATGTATATAGCCGGCGAGGGTACTCTGTTTGCGGAAAGTAGAGCGGCGTCTAGATATACTTGATTTTGAGATAATAATAACGAGACTATGAATGAATTCCTCAAAGTAGGGAGATTAAAGCAATGACTGGTTCAAGAATCGTTTGCTCTGGCTGCTCAATTCCACCCCCGGATTGTCGTGTGTCACAGCGCGGTAACAAAGTACCTCCTACGATGTAGACAAGTGATAGTCCTTCATTTACTCGAACTCGACTCCGGCCGCGGTAATGCGGAACTCCAACGCGCCTCTCCCTGCGCCTCTGGTGCTGCTCTCGCCAGCTTCCTTCCCCGCCCGTCCCTGCGCTGCTGGCGCTGTTGGCGCTGGGGCTGCTAGTGGCAGCGAACCACTACCGGGGACGAGAGTCGCGACAAACCGGCCCTTCCGCACCGCTTCGAGTCGTTTCTCCCGGTCCCTCAAACACTCCTCCATGCCCATCTGGGTGGGGAAATGCGCGATGGGCAGCCTCGCGAGGGCGAGTGAGAGTGTGGCGTATGATGTCCAGGGGGAGACGAATCGCGTGTCTGAACCCGAGAACGCGAGGGCCGAAGGACCGGATGTGGTCGTCTCGTTGGGCGGCCGCATCGAGGACGAGGGAAATGGAGGAGGAGGATGAGACGATGAAGGAGTCGAAACAGTGCTGAAGGCGACGGCACATCCGAACTTCTCTTGCAGGGTCTTGAGTATTTCAATCGTCTGCGCGGCCCTTGACGGTGACGATCCGCCACCCTTCGTCCCCTTTTTTGGGGACTCGAGCTTCGCCATGGCCTGGTCGGACCGGTCTTGCCAGTAAAACGCGGTTGCTGAGTCGATCACTATCAGGCCCAGAGGGCGATGCAACGAGTGATGCCGGGATCCGTCAAAGAGGTATGCATGCAGAGAGGAGAGGGTGGAGATCAGCTGGGCCGACGACTGTGGTCGGAAGACGTGGATGTGATCTAGAGAGGACCGGATGGCTTGTTGGATTCCTGAGTCTGTCAAGGTAGCCGGGATTTCTTTGCTGGCCTTGGACTGGTGATTCTGGATGTAGTGCAACATGATCTGCGCCAGGCTCGCAGCGGAAAAGCGACCGTCCGCATCGATATACACGACTGTCGACTCCTTGCCGCCAAAGTCTCTCGGAAGGACCGATATCGCGCAGAGATAGGAGAGCAAAGAGGTCTTCCCAGACGCGGACGAGACACTTGTGAGCTCGATCGTTGCAGACTTGGGTTTTTCTGTAGATGTTCGTGGCTGAGGCATGAGACGAGAGGTCTCAACGTCGTCCGGATCTTGCTCCTCGTTGCTTCTGGCATCGTCGCTGCCAAACACTGCAGATATCGCTCCTGGTGAGGACAACCATTCTCGACGACGGGTGTCTTCTAGCGCTTCTGGATAGCGGAGTGATTCAAGGAGGTTGTCCAGCTGCGGAACTCCTAGAACAGCTCTGGGTCTTGGCTCGACCGTCCATCTGAGCTCTGCCAGGAACTAGGATTTGAACACAAAAGGCAATGATTAGATACACTTGACCTGGACGTGTGTACCAATTACAACCTTTGAGGTTTGGGTGGGTTGTTAAGGGGACATGGAACAAGGCTGCGGATGACATGGTGGTGGAAGGGAAGGTGGCGCGCGGAACTTGTAGAAATTATTATTTACCTGCTCAAGACTCTCTTCCTGTACCCCCTGGAGGAGGCGAGCTCCATATTGTTCCGCCGACATGATGCCGCCATGGCATACCACAGCGTGGTGAATAATCTGTTCGTCGTTCTCGCTTTAGTAACGGATGGGTTGGACAGGGGATTAATTATTGAAAGAGCAACAACAAACCGCGAAAGAAAAGTCAGAAAAATGGCGCCGCCCGAACATCCATTCCCCGTCTCCGAGCTCGACCAGCACGTCCGCTCGCTCACGGTCAACTACAAGGAAAAATCCCGCAAACTGCCCCAGGACTTTGATCTCAAGCGGGATTGCGAGTTGATGGAACTCGTCCAGTATAGTTGTACCACGCCCAAGCAACAGTATGAGAGGGCGCTGGCGAACGGCACCGGGACGGCCAGGATCGAGTGCTACCCCATTGTGAGGTTGTTTAGGAAGTACGTGCTTCTCTCAGTCTTCAATTCCCCAAGGTGCTAACGGCTCATCTACCACAGATGCGTCAAAGGTGGGAAGGTGTTTCACGTCGAGACGACAGCCTGGGAAGGCCAACTTGCCTGGAAACCACCTGCAAATCCGCCTCCCATGGGGCCCATCAGCGACAACGATCAAGGAAAGCCTGCTACAGACGATTCATCAGGAAATGTGTTTACGTCCTATTGGAACTCGTGGTGGTCCAAAAAGTGAAGCCTTTTGATCTGCCTGGGGTATCATATGCAAATTTATCCCATCCAATGTCAGGACCAACCAAACGCCAGCGCTGCCAAAGCCTCCAGAGTGCTGGGATTAAAGCTGCATGGCCACATCGCCTCCCTGCAGTCCTGAGCCGTTCCGCTTTTCAGGAAGAGAACTGTTAGCCGGTCCCCTCTTTGTGACCATCATTTCTTCCGGCATTCGATACGATTTCTCGCAATTGACAATCGGTCCCAGCTCAAATCCACCACGCTCCTTGGCCAGCAAGTCGCGCAGGGTTTCTTCAAACACTGCCTCTTCTGACAAATCAACCCCAGTCTTCCACCTCTTACGGCGAACGATCACTGGAGGTTTCTGCTTGGAAGATATAAGTTCCGTCTCGAGCGGATGAGCAGCATCCAATTTAACAGCCCCTGCCAGCTTGCGCAGTGCCTGCTCTCCAAGCTTCCCTTCGTGAGTGGCTAATTCTCTGATTTTCCTACTATCAGACTGTCGATCTGGGTAGACAGGCGTATCCCTATAGGCATGTGCAGAAGGCAGCTCAGGCAACCCCCTGATCGTGAATGAGAATCTCTTCAGCTCGCCGTGACCGTCCAAGCCGGGGCCGAGAAATGATGCCGGGAGTTCGACGAGGTTGTGGAATTCATCTTCAGGAGGTGGCGTTGGCAATAAAGGAGGGTTGATGGAGGGTTGAGTCTGGTATGGAGCGAGTTGATCGTCGGGCCGAGGGATATCGAGAACATCTATGGCGGTCTCGAAATCGGTGGCGATGGGAAAGGTTCGCCGGGCAGCGAGCATGGAGCGTCGCACCTTGGAGAGGAATTTGAGCATGACTGCCAGCACAATCAGCATACACGCAGTGCTACAGCCGTAGAGCAACCTACATTCGTCCATCGCTGCCGCTATGGATTCCAGTGCCACCGACTCAATCACCGGATCTGATATGCCTTGTTTCTGCGCCTCTTCTTCACATATTGTCTTTATACACAGCAGTAATAAATCATCGACCACCTCCTGCGCCAGCAATGCTGGTTCCGAGGTGGGCATGGACTGCAGTTTGTGTCGCATGACATGGTGGTGGTGGTATGGGATCTTCTTCTTCGGAGAGGTGGTTGACATTGGCCTGCGCTGTCAGGACAAGCTCCTGGGATATACCGCAGCGAAAGATTGCGCGATTTTACGTGACCTCAGTTCCGCATCACTTTTGCCTGCGATGGAACTCGCCTTTCTAGCATGGGTGGTCGCGCAACGCGGGAGTTGACTTGCAATGAATTCGAATAAAGAAGGTTAACCGACGAGGCTGAAAATTACATAAGGTGCCAAGGCTGCTTTGCAACCCTTGACCTCAATTGGACTGCGGATCTTGAAGGAGCTTCACCAAGCTACTGGTATCAGACCACCACCAGGCTTAGCTACTCTCTGCCTCTCTTCCCCTTTCGTTCGTCTTGCAATCTCACCTTCACCTCGAATACCTCTCATAGTGGAGGTCTAGCAGCATCTAGACGAACAGCACTCGAGCAGAGCCAGATCAGAACAATGGCGATCAAACCGATTACAGGAGTGCGTTTCTTCTCTCTCCTCTCCTGCCCAACACCTTTCGTTCCAACAGCGAATGGGAATAGTGTTGAAGTGTACTTGGCTTTCGTGAGAACCTTCGAAGCTGACAAGCGGTGATTTCTACAGATGCTTCGACGAGGCCTCGTCTTGGATATCAGCATTGCCCTCGGTATGACCTCCCCTTCGAGCTTCCTGCCCAGTCTACCACAACCGATTTAGTTTTTTCTTCTTGTGTTCGAAAGAGATGGAGTACTCGGGCATCTTCTGAGCTCTTCCTTTTCCGCCACTACCGACTCGTCAGGGACATGTGGATGGGCTGGGATGAGAACGAAAAATCTGCACCAACACACCACAGAAAGAGCATGTCGCTGATCAATGTCTAGGTCTCGGCACAACATTCGGCTACCTATGGTGGTACGGCTACCACCTACCCCGCGTACGAGCCAGAGACAATTTCTACGCAAGGCTCGAGGATCAGCGGGCGAGGGAGGCTGGCTTCAAATAAACGCCTTGGACGAATCGGGTGTTCGACGTTACTTTTGTGCTATGCTAAGATAAGACGTGGAAGACTGTGCATTATCGACAACCGGCAAATTTCCCTCACAAGCAGATTCTGTTCTGTGGCAGCGACGCCACAGAAACGGGGGAATGGACAGGGCATTGAAGCGGTCGGGAGTGAGCGGTTTGACAAGGGAGAGGGAAGTGGAAAAAGCCTGATGGCAGCTCTGTACATATCAAACGCCTGGCAATTGAAAGATTCGAAAACTTCACTGTTGTGAAACCCAACATGGGTTCTATGGACTGCGCTATGCCTTATGCTATTTCGCTTTCGACCATAAGAAACATATCTCGTCCTTCCAATGGTTCGCTGTACTCTTTCATTTCGAGCATATCATGATGCCAGACAAAATTCTTTGGCCTGAATTCATTCCCACTCACATTTTCACTTTCTCTTCTTCTCCTTCCTGACCGCCCTCTCCCAAGTGTCCTCAAAAACACATTCCTTCTTCTTCAAGGTTCCCGTCTTGCTCGCGAGATCGGCACCAAGGTTCAAATACCGCACCACCTCGACGCTTCCGGTGCCCACGCCCATGGTCTTTCCGACAATGACACTCTCACTGACGCCTTCAATCCGGTCGACCTTGCCCGCCGCACCGGCGTCGAAGACGTGGTCTGCCGTCTTTTCGAAACTGGCCAGCTGTAACACCGAGTCACGCATCTTGGCAAGCCCGAAACGTGTGATGCCCAGAACCTCGCCTTTGTATGTCATCACGTCTGCCAACAGATACATGTGGCGCGGATCGATGGACAGGCCTTTTGTGACTTCCTGGATCTCGGTGATGATTTTGGAGCGCGCGGCTTCGATCCCGAGGACCTGGAGAGTTTCCATGACAGAATTGGTCTCAGTGTGATAGGGATCGACACCTTCGGTATTCATGCAGTAGCGGAGACCGTAGCCTTCAACCATGACCTTGTGCATCTGGACAGGTGCAGTGTCCTTTTGCGGCACAGATTGAGGGGCTATGGACGGCGTAGGCTCTTCGAGTTTGACTTTCGAGGACGATGCTTTGAAGGAAGCAACAGTTATCTCACTTGAACCCTCCGTTTTGACCTTGGGGTCAGTGCTAGAATGTGCTTGCTCGGTCTTCATTCCCTGCGCCGTCAAAGACCTACGCATAGCCTTGATTTCATCTGACCTAGGATCGTCTTCTGCCATGACCACTGCTCTAGTTGCTTGAGGGTGGCCGAGGACGTGCACGTTCGGCAGTATGCGTCGCAGGGTCTGAAGACGAATGAGACGTTCACTCTGACCTTCTTCATCGATCTTGGCTGCGGATCCTCTCTTCGCAGACTTGATCGCAGATTCTGTAGAGATCCTGAGCTCATCTTTGCCGCGAAGCTGGATCCTTAATTTGGCGGATTTCAGCTGTCGATGCTTCTGAATAGCCATCACAATGTCCTCCAATGTGAGATCCAAGCCCAGCTCGGTAATGGTGTCCAATGAGATTTGGAGATCGATGCAACTTGGTCTGTCGAGAAAGTGCCGGATTTCGATGTAAGATGTCACGTCCGCTAGGAACAGACTTTCGATGCGGCCTTTGACAATACGAGCAAGACCTTCGGGTATTGACAAATCTCTTCTTCGTTCCAACCGGCAAGTGATGACTGGCGTACTGATCTCCTTCGAGGCGTTGATGATTTCCTTGATTCGAGGAACACCTGCTGTCAAACTCATGCCAGCAACACCGGCAAAGTGAAAGGTTTTCAGAGTCATCTGGGTCCCCGGTTCTCCTATGGACTGTGCACCGACAGCACCGACCGCATGACCGGGTTCCACACGTGCTCGTTCATACTTCTCCAAGCATAGGTTCACAAAGGCTTGTAGCGTTTTCTTCGATAGCTTGCACGTGAGTTCAAAGCGGTCTTTTGTGGACGGAGGGAGCTTCGTCAGTGCGCGATCGTCGCTGGGCATGGCCTTTTGGCTCTTAGAGTCTTTTGATGTGGCAGGAATTGCCCCCTTCCTGCCTGAACGTCGTTTCGGAGCCGGTGCTTCCTCGTCCACCTCGTCCAGCTCCGATTCAGCCTTCCGCTTTCCCTTGGAGCTCGTCACGGAGGGTGGTAATGCAAACTGCTGTTTCTTCGCCCTCGCCTCATTGAAGGCGTGGCACTTTGCCATAACAAAGTCATGTATCGACTGCAAAAATGCTCGATGGCTCTCGTTTTGGTCAACTAATCTGTCGTCATCGATATCATAGAGAAGCTCAGCACTGTTGAGGCCAACCCTTGTCAGCAGACCTCTCTTTGCCGACAGGATCTCTTCCATGACACCAAAAATCTCGGTATCCTTTAGACCTTGGTCATTCAAATCAAACGTCGTCGCCTCAACATGAGCGTAGGTGCGGTCGAAATCGACTGGTTTGGCACTTGCCTCCATATCAACAGGATCGAGATCATCATCACCGAAACGAAACTGTACAATATTTGAAGCCGAGTTGCGGACTGTACGATCGTAGTTGGTAGAGAGATCTTCGAGAGACTTCATCAGTCGCCTCGACATGTAGCCCGTTTCTGCTGTCTTGACAGCAGTGTCCACGAGACCAACTCGACCACCCACCGCGTGGAACAAGAATTCATAAGGGAGAAGGCCGCTGAAGAAGCTGTTTGAAACAAAGCCTTTCGAGGGAGGTGACCGTTCATGTTTCAGAAAATGTGGCAATGTTCGGTCCTGGAAACCATCGGCAACACGCTTTCCTTCGATATCCTGTTGCCCAAGAAGAGCTGCCATTTGAGCCACGTTGATGTTCGAGCCCTTGGAGCCAGACACAGCCATGACCATTGGCGTGTTATTCTTGCTGAGCTGAGAGGTCAAAATTCCCGCAATATTGGTTCGAACTGTACTCAACACTCGAATCTGCTCTGCTTCGAGGGTGCCTGCATCGTCCAGACCCGCCTTTCGTTTTAGCTTTCCTGCCTTTGAGTCGCGGACAAAAGAGCTACACTCGTCAAACACTTTGGCTATCATCTCAGCCTTCTCCTTGACGAGCTTCTCAGGCGGAGTGACATCACTAATGCCAACAGTGAAACCTTGATTGCCCAGCCATCTGGCGCAGAGTTTGGACAAGCGATTCATGCCTTGAGCAGCGGCGTCAGGTCCGAAGTCGCGGTAGAGAATATAGAAGATTGAGTTCTTCTTCCCAGAGCCAACCGTTGACTTGTCCATCCTACCACAAAGTACCTCTGAATTGCGAACGCATAAGAAACTATCGTCTTGGAGGTCTCGATGTAGGCCAGGGTGATACTGATTGTGGTCTCGGCAGGCGGCGTCAAGGTTCACTCTCACATTGGAGTCCTTGTTTGGGCGCATCAAGACGCTGAAAACCTGCTTGCCCGTCCAGAGGGTCTGGGGTTTGATTATTGCAGGTGGAGGAAGATCAAATTTTGTTTCAGGTTCCAACATTCCACAGCACATTGTCACAAAGGTCTTCTTGTCGAAGAACTGGTCCAGGCTGCTCAGGAGGAATGAGGCGGTTATAAAGTCCTGAATAGCCGAAATAATAGGCTCGCCGTTTTTAGGCGTCACAATGTTATGTTTGACACCCATCAAGAGCATTGCTTCTGTCCGAGCTTCTTCTGTCTGTGGGACGTGGAGGTTCATTTCATCTCCATCGAAGTCTGCATTATAAGGGTTGCAGACACATTCATTCAATCGAAACGTCCGATGGGGTCGAACTTTGACAAAATGGCTCAGAATACTGAGTTTGTGGAGTGAAGGCTGGCGGTTGAATAGAACCACATCTCCGTCTTCAAGATGGCGTTCAACGACATCACCTTCCTTCAGATGACTCGCTGTGAGCTGATTGTTGTACTTCAGAGAATTTTTGAACCCTTCCTTCTTGATCACATGGTTCGCTCCTGGCCAGACATCGGGTCCATTGCGTACTCGTTGTCGTAGTTTTTCGATGTTGAGCTCGTTGACCACTTCCGGGTATGTCATGTTCTTTGCCACCAAGATGGGTACGGCGACTTCGTCAATTCGCAAGTTAGGGTCAGGAGAGATGACAGTTCGTGCAGAGAAATCGACACGTTTGCCAGAAAGATTACCCCGAAAGCGTCCTTGCTTGCCTTTGAGACGTTGCACGAAGCCTCGAATCTGTTTGCCAAATTCACCTTTGGCTAGACCTGGTACGTCACTGTTGATATACATTGCCAATTGAAGGGACAAATAATCCCAGTGTTCCATGATTTGCGAGGTGGGCAGGCCCTTCTCAAGAGTTTCACGCAATGCATCATTAGCAGCGACAATGTCCCCGAGCTTAGCGGTGATATCGTCTTCTGTGCTTGAAGCCTCTTGTCCTACCGACGGTCGGATACACGCAGGAGGGGCAGGGACGTATGTCCAGAGGAAGGATTCTGGTCTCGCGGAAAAGAGTCCTAGCAATTCACGATCGGCACGACGAATTCGTTGGAACAGACGTAGGGTTCGAAGAGGGGTCAAATCGTCCATGGCTTTCTTGAGATGCTTCTCCAGTTCCGAGTTGGTAAGCTTTGCCGTCTCGAAAGATTTGTCAAATGCCACCTTTTCAGGCGGCGGCACTTTTTTTGCGGATGTGGAGGCATTGTAGGATTTGAACTTGTCGTGAGTTATCTTGAGAGAATGTGTCGTTGCTTTCCGAACCAAGCCATTGATAGCGCCGCACTCGAAACACACTTTGGTCTTTTTGCACTGGTCTGCAACCCGTCTGATGATAGCAGTCTGTTTCAGGCTGTCAATTTGCGATCGGCGGATGGCACTCAGGAATTTGCGACGGTCGGCTTCGGAAAGGAGAATACAGGAACAGTCCTGAAAAAGTCAGTATTTGGTGGCGCTGTTTTCGAATGCAGTGCATGCCTTGCAAATGCTCTGTAAGATCTGTATAACTTTTCTGAAGTATCCAACGTGGTAGACAGGAAGGACCAGTCGGACATGTCCAAAGTGTCCGTTGCACTCTTGCAGATGTTTTCCGCAGGTTTCGCATGAGTTCTGTTTGGACGAGACGCCCATACGCCTATCAAGTGGCCCATACTCAGCGATAGCACGAGTTCCATCGGAGCGTGTCTTGTCGAGATCAAACAGGCGACGGTCGACAAGTTCGACCGCAGACTGGTTGATGATATCTTGATCCGATCTAGAGACATCAGAATCGTCCTTCAAGTTCCATCATGATCGGCCAACCCTACAGTACGCCAAACTGAAGTTCCTTGATCACCTTGGGAACGTCATTTATCACTTGCTCTTTCCCCAGAACCATGTCCTGGACCTGGGTGGCTGCAGCCATGTTGCCTTCACTATCACCGTAAGGAACGAGGTTGGGATGGGGAACACGAAGGAGGGTCGGTCATTGGCGCGAGTGCTGGCTATCGGCTTTAGAGATGAGCTCCAGTTGAATGCGACAGAAGAATTACTGTTCGCTTGCGTGCAGTGTCTGTTGCGGCGTGATTCATATCTTTCTCGAGGCGCAGAGAAACTATGGTGGGCGACCGCAAAAAGTTCTCCAACTTCACCCCCACTCTACTTTTACAAGGCTGAACAGCCTCGCGCCAATCATAATCAGTCAAATCGATTACACGCGACTCATCAAACAGATGAATCAGGTATTCAGTGTGCTTGTAGTTCAAATTCATATTCATGCTCCCGTGGCCTATCATAAAATCCATCACTTCCAAGAGACCCATCGAACTCCATGCCTTTCGAGAGACCTAGTATTCTCAATCCGCCAATCGATAGCTGACCATGGTATCTACTTTGTGGTTGGTAGTGCTGAAACTGCGTAGTTGGACTTTCTCTGCGTTCCTGATCTCTTTTGCGTCGCTGTCTCCCCATTCGATAGGGACATCCGAGTCCGCATCAGCGTAGACTAGCACGTTGAAGGTGCAGTTGCCATCCAGCACAGGCAAAAATGTGACTGACGCTGTGATTTGGCGAAAGATTGCTTGTATCTCCTCTTGTATCTGGGTCTCGGTCTTCTCGGGTTCTGTCTCTTCTGTTGCAGCTTCACTGTTCCCTTGTCAGACTTGCCCTGTATCTCACTTCGTGTAGCTTACTCTGGGTTTGTGTTCTCCTTGTCCGCTGTCTTTTTGGAGGGGCGTTGTTTCGACGACTTCCCTAGAAGTTGAACGTCGAACTGCCACCTCTCAACATGTTCTCCCGTCTCTTTGCTTGTGATAACGACCACCAGCTTTGAGATCTTGCCTCCAATCATCCATTTGTTCAGTTGTGACATGATCTTCTTAATGTATGCCTTGACCTGGTCGTCCGAAGATACGAGCATGTTGAGTCCATACTTCTTAACCCTGTGATGGTCAGTGGATGTCGTACCTAATTGTTTGCATGCGACTCACGGGGTGAAATCCTCTGCAGGATATACGCCTCTTTGAAACCTGCAATGTATTACTATCTTGTCCACTTGTACCTGGTTCGGATGGCTCACAGTATTGTGTTTATTGAGTATTCGAACTTCTTTTCTCAGTCTCCAACGCGTGTGAGGTCAGGTGGGGTGCACTTACGAACTCTGCGACTGTCTTTGATGACCCTGTGCATCCATTAGTACATTGTTATCACTCATGTCAATGAGAGTATACCTTTGAGCGCAACCTTGTGCAATTGCGACTTGTCTCTCTTCTCGATCGCCATCTTGCTCATGTTGGCTGTTCAGTGCAGAGCAAAGTGTGTTGGGCGAAAA
>WJFF01000128.1:0-13622 GCA_011800825.1 Fonsecaea pugnacius | reverse complement strand
CGGGGCAATAATCGGTTACGTTCCAAGTCGTCTGTACCTTTTTGCCCTCTGCCCTCACAAGTTTTTTCGGAAGCGCATTCAGGGTCAATGTCCGTCACCACCCTAGTGTTCTGACCCATGCGACCATGGCTGCAGATCTTTGCACGGCGAAGAGCTGCGTTAAGCACCACTTCTGCCTCAATCTGGCGTAAATCGCTATTGCGGTCCTTTGCGACCTCTGCCTTCCGATGCGCACCAAATCAAACTCCTCCCAGCGACCTCGAAACTCGAATCGCAGCCATCCCGATTGAACGATACCGTAACTTCTGCATTGTCGCACATGTTGACCATGGCAAGAGCACACTGAGCGACAGACTTCTGGAGCTGACTGGTACCATCCAACCAGGCTCCAACAAGCAAGTTCTTGACAAGCTAGACGTCGAAAGAGAACGAGGCATTACTGTCAAAGCGCAAACATGTTCCATGATCTACAACTACAAAGGGGAGGATTTTCTTCTTCATCTTGTGGATACTCCTGGCCATGTTGATTTCCGCGCAGAGGTTTCACGAAGTTATGCTAGTTGTGGAGGGGCTCTGTTGCTGGTGGACGCCAGTCAAGGCGTTCAAGCCCAGACAGTCGCCAATTTCTATCTGGCCTTCGCACAAGGCTTATCATTGATTCCGGTCATCAACAAAGTCGATCTGCCTCACGCGGACCCTCCGAGAGCCTTGGAACAGATGCATGATGCATTCGAATTGGATCCCGATTCGGCTGTCTTAGTGTCAGCAAAGACCGGGTTAAACGTGGAGAATGTCCTCCCAGCTGTCATTGAAAGAATTCCAGCGTAGGTAGCAAGCCGCACCCTCTTTCGTAATGCAAACTGACGGTACCAGCCCTGTTGGTGATCACACGAAGCCACTGCGACTATTTCTAGTAGACTCCTGGTATTCGAGCTACAAGGGCGTTATTCTACTGGTGCGCATATTTGATGGTGAACTTCGTGCGGGAGACCAGATCATCTCTTTCGCGACAGGCCTAAAATATACTGTGGGCGAAGTGGGGATCATGTACCCCGATCAAACGCCTCAAAGGGTCCTTCGGGCTGGACAAGTCGGATACGTCTACTTCAATCCTTCGATGAGAAAGAGTAGCGAAGCCAAGATTGGAGATACGTACACAAAGGTCGGATTTCAAAACCAAGTCAAACCACTGCCGGGGTTCGAAGAACCCAAGCCCATGGTCTTCGTCGCCGCATTCCCTGTGGACCAGGGCGAATTCGAACATCTTGAAGATAGCATCAATCAGCTATTGCTGAACGACAGAAGTGTCACCATCCAGAAGGAGTCATCGTTGGCACTTGGGGCCGGTTTTCGTCTAGGCTTCCTGGGTACACTACATTGCTCAGTCTTTGAAGACCGACTCCGACAAGAACATGGAGCAAGTATCATCATCACGCCGCCTACTGTGCCATTCAAAGTACTGTACAAGAATGGCAAAGAGGAGGTCATCACGAATCCAGCTGAGTTTCCTGACAGCGAGGAAACGCGCAGGAATGTGGCAGAGCTCCGCGAACCCTACGTTCTAGCAACTCTAACATTCCCCGAGGAATACCTGGGGAAAGTGATGGAACTCTGTGAGGCTAACCGAGGTGAACAAAAGTCCATGGAATACTTCACGTCCTCTCAAGTGATTCTCAAATACGAAATGCCTCTGGCACACCTCGTCGACGACCTCTTTGGAAAATTGAAGTCGGCAACCAAAGGTTATGCTACCCTCGATTACGAAGAAGCTGAGTGGCGTGTCAGCAACATTGTGAAACTCCAACTCCTGGTCAATAAAGAACCTGTCGATGCCATCTCCCGCGTCATGCATCAATCACAGGTGAGGCACGTTGGGAAACAGTGGGTGGAGAAATTTAAGGAACATGTCGACCGCCAAATGTTCGAGGTGATAATTCAGGCTGCGGTCGGTCGACAAATCATTGCCAGGGAAACGTTGAAACCATTCAGGAAGGACGTCACAGCAAAATTACACGCAGCAGATAAGACGAGGAGGATGAAGTTGTTGGAAAAACAGAAGGAGGGAAGAAAGAAGCTTAAGGCTGTGGGCAACGTGGTTATCGAGCACTCAGCGTTCCAGGCATTTCTCGCGAAATAAGGGGGCAAACAAAAGGTGAACATGTCGAGTATACGATCATTTTAAAGAAAGCTATCTACCTCTTCGTCTATCTTCCTCCCATCTCTCTATGACCATCAGTCCAAGATACTCCGATCATCCTGCTGGCCGGTGGTTCCAAAACAACCAACAAGACGTGACTCTGATTATATCCCGGATGAAGATCGATTGTCGCATTGGCTAATTTGAACAGGCGTAGGACTTCTGACTTGGGAAGGATGTATGAATACACCTAGACAGGCTGTGAGATGGTTTTGTTGCGCTTCCTTACGCGCCTTGTTCTTCAGTGTCTTGAGGTGATAGAGTTCTCTTGTGTCTATCTATATCAGGCTGCTCGTTGACAGGGGTTTGTTTAGCGTAGTTTCGTGTTAAGAAGACCTGCACAATCCTTAACGCTCACTCGATCTGTGGCTCTGCGATGTGAAGAGATAATGCCGTTGGGCGGCATTATATCACGTGGCTTGGGACGGTGGGCGTGGTTGTTTATCTTTGGCAGAGAACGGAACAGGGTTTATCCGCCTCACCAAGAGCTAGCGGCTATGCTTGGCACTCGCCGCGCCATTTCCTCTTTCGTCTATGTCAACATAGACAAACAATGAGCTTCCTCAATTGAAGCGTCAGGCTTTCGCATACTTCGAGAGAACCAGTCCAGGATGTCGGCTGAATCGCCAGCTCGGCCGACGCGTCGCGCTGCGCGCAAAAATGTTACAGTGGAAGAATCAGATGACGAGCTGAGCCTCATCAAAGAGGATGACGATGAAGAGTTTACGCCCGCACCGAAACGAAGCCCGCGCAGGTCTACGAGAAGACAGACAACTGCCAACGTCGAAGCGTCACCCAAGAAGTCGGCGCGCTCACGCAAGTTCAAGACGGGCGAGGGCATCGAACCTTCGCAGATATTCGACCCAGAAGAGGCCATGCCTGCCAGTGACCCTACCTCTCCAACAAAGGCTGCATCACCACGAAAACGAAAGAGTGTCGCTCCTCGAAAAAGCCGGAGGTCCTCTGTCGCACCACCTCTACCTGAACTATCCCCTTCCGATACCATCAGCATTCCTGCACCAGAGATCTTGGCTGGAACGCCACTGAAGGATATCACCAGCCAGGCGTTGAACAAAAATGTGCCGCAAGAGGCCTATCAAGAGTCGCCCAAACCAATAAGGACGGCAGATCCGATGATAGAGAAACCGATGGACATTGTTATACGGGCAAGAGCACAGGCTGTTCCCATTGCAGAAGAGCCAACCGGAACCAAGTCTAGGATGGTCATTCGACAGCTAGTCATGACCAATTTCAAAAGCTATGCCGGGAGGCAAGTCGTTGGACCATTCCATGCTTCATTCTCTGCGGTCGTGGGACCCAACGGCTCTGGAAAATCGAACGTCATTGACTCTTTGCTCTTCGTATTCGGTTTCAGGGCAAGCAAGATGAGACAGGGCAAAATCTCGGCGCTGATCCACAACTCTGCACACCACCAAGATCTTGATTTCTGCGAGGTTGAGGTCTACTTTCAAGAGATCATTGATCTACCCGGAGGGAAGCACGAAGTAGTGCCGGACTCGGAACTCGTCGTCTCCAGGAAAGCGTTCAAGAACAACACAAGCAACTATTACTTGAACGGCAGGACGACGAATTTTACGACAGTGACGACATTGCTCAAGGACAAGGGTATCGACCTGGACCACAAACGATTCTTGATCTTGCAAGGCGAGGTCGAGTCGATTGCGCAGATGAAGCCCAAGGCTGCGAACGAACACGACGATGGGCTGCTGGAGTATCTCGAGGACATCATTGGAACCTCGAAGTACAAGACGCCTATTGAAGAAGCAGCTGTCGAGCTTGAAAGCCTCAATGAAATCTGCGTTGAGAAGCAGGGTCGCGTCCAGCATGTCGAAAAAGAAAAGAATAGCCTCGAAGATAAGAAAAACAAAGCTCTAACATTTATCCGCGACGAAAACGAGCTTGCAGAGAAGCAGTCAGCCCTGTACCAAATCTACATCGCCGAATGTGAAGACAACAACAAAGTCACGGAAGAGGCAATACAGCAAATCCAGGAGCAGCTCAATGCCGAGTTGGAGAAGCATGCTGGTAATGAGGATGCTATCAGAGAACTCGAAAATGCATACCACAAAGCGGTCAAGCAGTATGAACGAATCGAGAAGCAAGTCCAAGATCTGAACAAAGAATTAGCTAAACTTGACAAGGAAGGTGTCAAGTTTGACGAAAAGCGCAAATTCATTGGCGGGAAACAGAAGAAAGCTGAGAAGACCGCTACTTCCAGCCGCTTGGCTGCATCCGAAGCCCAAAGTCTTGTCGAAAGGCACACGGGTGATGTGCAACGTAAAGGTGCAGAGGTTCTCGAACTTGAGAAGGAGATGGAGCAAGAAGAGGAAAAACTGGCCGTCATCAGGGATGATCTCAAGGGGAAGACCCAAGGCTTGTCCGATCAGATTGCGGCGAAGCAAAAATCGTTGGAGCCGTGGAACGCCAAAATCAACCAAAAGCAGTCAGCTATCGCTGTTGCACAATCCGAGCTCGACATCCTCAAAGAGAAAGCTAACAGCGGTCAAAAATCGATCGACCAAGCCAATGAAAGAATTACGAGCATTGAGACAAACAAGACCACGAAGCTCGAAGAAATCGAGCAACGAAAATACGAGAAGGCCCGATTGGAGAAGGATATTAGGAAAATCCAAGATGCTTTACAAAAGCTAGCCGCCAGTGAGCCGGAGGTTCGATCACAGATATCGTCAGCACGGCAAAAGGCTGATGAGGCACGTGCTAGCCTCGCAACCAGCCAGAATCAAAGCAATGTGCTCAAGGGCTTGTTACGCCTCAGGGATTCAGGTCGCATCGATGGCTTCCACGGTCGCCTTGGCAATCTAGGTACCATCGATGAAAAGTTTGACGTTGCCATTTCCACAGCTTGTCCGTCATTGGAGAACATGGTTGTTGACAATGTCGAAGTTGGCCAGTTGTGTATCGAATATCTCCGGAAGAACAACTTGGGACGAGCAAACTTCATTCTTCTCGACAAACTTGCTCAGCGCGATCTGTCTCCTATAAAAACTCCCGAGAATGTGCCTCGACTCTTTGATCTCATCAAGCCTAAGCATGAACGATTTGCCCCGGCTTTCTACAGCGTCATGCAGAATACTCTTGTTGCACAAGATCTCGAACAGGCCAATCGAATTGCTTACGGTGCCAAACGATGGCGGGTAGTTACTCTTGATGGTCAACTGATCGATGTCTCTGGAACTATGAGTGGTGGTGGAACTCGTGTTGCACGTGGTGCCATGTCATCCAAGTTGTCTTCAGATACCACCAAAGAGCAGGTACAGAAGCTTGAAAACGAACGAGATCAACTAGAGAAGCAGTTCGAGGCTTTTCAGACGAGACAAAGAGAACTCGAGGCAAGCCTCAGAGAGAAGCAAGAAGAGATTCCACGTCTAGAAACCGCTATTCAGAAGACGAACCTCGAAGTAGAGACCTGCACCAGGAATATTGCAGACGCACAAAGACGAATCCAAGATCTCCTTACCGAGTTGGCCAGTACTTCAGTCGACGACACTCAGATCATACGTCTTCAAACGCACATTAAATCGATGAACAGGGAGCTTGAACAATTACATTCCGAGACGGCCAGTGTGGAGGCTGAGATCCAAGCTCTGCAGGACAGGATCATGGAGGTTGGTGGTATACAGCTCCGAACTCAGAAGGCTCGAGTCGATGGCCTTAAAGAAAGAATTGACATGTTGAATGACGACATTTCCAACGCAGAAGTGGCTAAGACGAAGAACGAGAAGCTCAAGATCAAGAACGAAAAGACGAAATTGGATGCGGAGAAGGAACTCGAATCTCTATCCAAAGACCTTGAACAGCTGGAACAGGATATCGAGAGACACAAGTCTGCTGCCGCGGAGCTGCGAGGCCAGGTAGATCAAGCTGAAGAACAACAAGCCAGTATGAAGGACGAACTGGGAGATTTGAAGAAGAACCTTGATGCGCAAACAGCCGAATTGAACTCGACGAGAGCTGTTGAAATTGAGATGAAAAATAAGCTTGAGGAAAACAACAAGGTCCTGGCGGACAATCAGAAAAAGAATCGTTACTGGACAGAGAAGTTGTCTAAACTAACATTACATGATACCACCGACCTGGAAGCGATATCCCCAGATCAAGACGAGCAAAGCCTTGAGAGGCCAGCGGATGAAGAGGACATGCCAGATGCACCTCCTGAAGCAGATCCTGACGCCATGGACGTTGATGAAGTACCACATGAGGAGCAGCAAAACACCCCTCCCACCCCGGCATGTAGGCAACTGCAGATATTCACCCGCGACGAGCTCCTTGACAAGAACAAAGACCATCTTATTGCCTCAATTGCAGCTCTCGAAGAGAAGGTTTCTAATGCTTCAAGCATTGATTTGAGCGTTATCGCTGAATATCGGCGTCGATGTCAAGAAGTGGCTTCCCGGACAAGTGATCTCAAGACTGCGGTGAAGACTAGGGATGCGGCCAAAACACGTCTAACTGATCTACGCAACCTTCGCCTTACCCAGTTCATGACAGGCTTCACCACCATCTCTTCGCACCTGAAGTCTATGTACCAGCTCATCACGCTTGGAGGCAACGCCGAGCTCGAGTTGGTGGACAGCCTCGATCCCTTTTCCGAAGGCATCCTGTTTTCCGTCATGCCTCCCAAGAAGAGCTGGAAGAACATTGGTAATTTATCTGGTGGTGAAAAGACATTGAGTTCACTCGCCTTGGTATTTGCACTCCATGTGTACCGGCCGACACCCTTGTACGTCATGGACGAGATTGATGCGGCTCTGGATTTCAGAAACGTAAGTAGCATACCCGGCTTGCTTATTGATGGGTGTCTCGAATGCTAATTTTATATTCTTGTAGGTGTCGATCGTTGCGGGCTACATCAAAGAGCGAACCAAAAACGCACAGTTTATCGTCATTTCTTTGCGAAACAACATGTTCGAACTTGCGGAACGGCTAGTGGGCATCTACAAGGTGAACCACATGACAAAGAGCGTCACAGTTGAAAACAAAGACTACTTGGCTATAGGAAGTCGAAGACAGGGGCAGCCGGCCAGCGAGGGCGTGACTACCAGTGGACCACCAGGACAATTTCGATGAACAGCATCTTGATAGTAATGGGGATGAAGTGACAGTGTCAAAGGGGCGCCTTGGATAGACGACTTTCATGACTCTTTTCTGCTATGACTTTTGGATCTTTAACGTCTGGATGATGTGTTAGTATTCTCGTTTTGCACAGTTGGCATACCAAGAAGGAAGCTGAGCGTTCAAGTATATCAATGCAATGGTACTCTGTACAGGGTGGCAGAGAAGATGAATCTTACTTTTACTGCGTGCTTGTCGTCGTTCATAGCAGCAAACCAAGAACTCTTCTTATTGAGGATGGCAATCTGCCTTTTATGTGTAGGCACCTCAGCCTCGTTCAGCAAAAGACATGCGCTATTGGACTTTTGGCATGTTTGGCCCCTTTAGTAACTGCCTGGCCTTCTAGAGGCAGGCGTCACAACGTCGAATATATTTGTTCCTCGAGACACCTTCAATGATATTCACTGTTATACATTCCAAACAATCCAGAGTAAATACAACCTTCCGGCCGAATCCTGAGAAACTTCCAGGTTCCCAGTCGTCATTTGTCCAATTTTGATGCCCGAAACCTCCGTCCGAGGCGCACAGTCTCCGGGTCGAATGCGGTCAAAGTAAAGCGCCAGACGTCCCATTCACGGTTTCGTTGCATTCATATCCCTCCATATCCTGGCGGCAGGGACTTCAAACACAAAATCCCACCAGAGGAATCTCTCCATGAGCCTTTTGAATCCGTCCCAGTCCAGCTGCTGGTCGTCGACCAAGCCTCGCAGTTGCTGCAAATACCACGCCCGAGACTTGGTGAATGTGGCCCCGATCGTCCCCACGAAGACAACCCACATCACCAGGTCTCCGTAGCTGGTTGATTTCCAAAAGGGGCGCAGACTAGGCGCCTCCAAGGTGGTACGAAGTTGACGGGAGAGGCGAGGCTTGACGCCGCTGTTGTACGGGAGAGGCAGGATCACCATCTCGCAGAAGATCAGACCCGCAAGTCTACAGATCTGGTAAAGGGCTTCGAAGGCGCCCATGTCCGTCTCTGTTGCCGGGGTCAGGCTCGAGAAGCCGTGCTGGGTCTTGTTCCTCGCGTCCACGAGATCGGCTAAGGAGGGTCGACCTTGTGCGCCTCGTTGATACTGGTCTAGGGCTATGGTGATCTGACAGACCTCGAGGTACAGCCGATGTATTCTGACATCGATGGCCGCCAGCACCGCCAACCCAGAGCCCAGGACTTTTGAGAGCTCTTTCGCATGCTGATCTGGAGTCCACTTACCCTTGGTGACCAGATCCTGGGTCCCGTGGATCCAAGGGTAAAGTGGACGGCTACTCCTTAGAGCGGCCACATAGATGTCGACACTGCCTCGTTGTCAACCAAACACGAATACCAACGCTCTTGAATACTTACACCTCGATCATATACGCCAGAGCACTATTCTCCATCAGTACTCGAAGGTTACAAAGCCAAACGTTCCCATCTCTGGTGGTAGTGGGACTTTCTGAGAGACTTACTATGAATTCAAGCCCTGCAGTCCTCCTTTGCGTTGAATGAGCATATGTACGGCCTGAAGATGCGTGTCGTTTAACTTGACCCTTCCGACAGGCTGGGCCTGTGCGAGCGGCGACTTGGGATGCACCTCCTCTCCGGGTGCCTCGTTGACATCCCCTGACGAGGTGACGAGATTCAAGATTGCCATGACCAGCTCATCTGATGGCTCCGACATCCCACTGTTGATCGACTGGAGCTCTTCTCGGATGAGCTTGATGGCCGTCATCTGGTGCTCCAGTCGCTTGAGGGAGAGATACTTGGCCACCCCTTCATCCTGGCAGAGACTCAATGCCGCCCCAGCAGCGCCCATGACCTGGCAGTGGAAAAGAAAGGGATATTGCACCGCGGCTTGTCTCCAGGATTTCTTCGTTACCGCCATCTGCTTGTCCTCGGCCTGGATCATCTTTGGCCAGACAACTTCGTAGGCTGTGTTGGAGGCTAGTCAGTTCAGCAGTTCTCGGGGTGCTCCTGGTTGATAGCCTCATTGTGGGGGGGTTGTGAGGTCGGACTGGCTGCGTGAGTGGCATTCGCAGGTTTTACTCACCATGCTCAAGAACTTCAAGCATCCGACACGGGAGTTGACTGCCTTCATACGAAGCAAAGGGGTCCTGTTTACCCTGTCCAACAATCGTCCCCAAGAAATTCTGGTCCTGGGTGCCACCCGCGCGAGAGAAGCAGCCGTGGGACACAGCATTGTGGTCTGGATCCCGCACGTATGAATGGCGAGAAACAGCACCGCCACCGTGTGTCTCGATCCATCGCGATAAAGCATTGCTGTCCCTTGTCGTTATGGGAGAGACACAGTGACAACAGCTACAATCGAAGGTTTCTCCTTCATCAACTTCGCCCTCGCGTGCCTCTCTCTTCTTCTGTCTGGCTCTGTTGTGGGTAATCCGCGCGGCGTGCGATCGCGCGGCTGAGTTTCGCAACTCCCGGGCGCGACGAGATTCTGTGCCCGGCGCGGGCTTCACGAGGAGGAACTCGATTTCGACCATGACTTTGTGATTTGAATATGAAAAAAGGTACCAAACTGAGGAGGTTGAGGGAGTAAGTAGTTTCTATTTCATCACCCTTCCGTCCCTTCACCCCTCTCCCCCCCCTCGAGGCCATATGTTCATGTTCATATATGCCCGACTAACAACCTTGGCCGGCCGACTCGTTCTGGTCAGCCCTGCCGAATCCCAAACAAGGTTTTTGAAAGGGCAAACAAGGAAAGGCCAAAAATCAAACGCGGGAATCCATGCACGCTAAGACCACAACGTTGCTAGGGAGGAGTAGTGCAGATTCCCTTCCTTTCTAGCCATGCGAGTATCAACTGGACGCCCTTGTCGGCGGCGGGGAAAAGGACAACCACCAATCCTCTCAAGCTTCGAGCTGACAACCTTACTATACCATGGTCGGTAAAAGGGTTTGCCTGTCTTATGTAAGGAGGCGCAGGACAGGGGGAGCCGTCATTGGGGGATTCGAGAAAACGGCCGAGACGGGCCAAGAAAGCTCGCTTCTGAGAAAGCCATTCAGACGCATGGGTAAATTACACCACTGGCACAACTGGCGACTCAATCTGTGTGCTTAGATAAGTGTGCATGGAGCAGCCACTAGAACTGTCGGTAGAGCGGGACGCAAAAGGGTGGAAGGCGACTGAATGGACCCTTGGTGGTAGTGGTGGTTCTAAGAATGGGACGGCTGGAACTGTTGTATGGACCGTGTGTCCGACAAATAGCATATTTCAGGCTGTACTACGAGTACTCTCCGAGATGACAGAAAATATATTGTCTTTTGTTATACGCATGGAGGTATCCTTGGGCCTTGGTCGACGGAGCAGATCACAGACAGAGGATATTGGACGTATCGACCGACACAATCTACTTCGTAGGACACACTTCATCTCCAGGTGATGAAAATACATACAAGTATGCATTCGTCCTCTTGTGCACTAGAATTCGGAAGCCGGCACGCTCCAACGTGCCCGAATGATGCAGGGCCACCGGAAGCTGATTCCCAGGGTCTACCTACCCCCCTTGCACTGGTGCAGACTTTTGTATGTACAGACCTTATGGGATCCGCTGATTATTAACATTTGAACATGTGCCGCCTAATCGGGAAGTTATAACTAACCTGAAAGAGTAGGAGTTGAAAGGCGCCAACGCGATAAATATGCGGGTACCTACAAGTACTCGGTACAAGTACAAGTACTTTGCAAGTCTGGTGCTAGTACGCACGGTACGTAGTAAGAGTGGATTATCTACCTACTCGCTGGCTAGGTTTATCAGGTATTATGTACCGAGTATGGACCGAGTACCTCGTAGATACACTAGACGCGCATACCAGAGGAGATTCAAAAAAGATTAATTTTTTCTGGGGCTAATATATCCTGCTTTGATTTAGTTGTTCCACTTTTCCCACTGCTATAAATTGAAAAATTTATGAGCGTTTCTCGAACCAGCTCAAAAGTGTCGGGCTACGCGTGTCTGGTACTTGCCCGCCCGAATGGTTCACGCTCACACACACTACTCAGACGCGATTTGTTTCCCTCGTAAACCACCATTTCGCCGCGGGTTTCGTCTGAATTCACCAGGGGCCCATTTCAATAATAGTATGCAACTCCCCTATCCCGACAAGACGGGCTCGGAGGAAGGTAGTAGCTTAGAGTCCTGGGATCGGTAGGATCGGCGGGAAGCCTGAAAGGGGGGGCTCAAGGTATTCCTTCGACCTTCTCAACGGCCGTATGCTTCTCGTGGCTCTTCAGGTAAGCGACCGGATCCAACTCCGCTTGCCTTGCCGCGTCCTCGATGTGAATCGCCACGGGATCTCCAAAAAGCTCCTCGACTTCTTCAAGCGTCTTGTTGGCCGTCTCGGGGAAGCTGTTGAACTCGAATGTTAGCCCATTCCAAGAAAGCATGGGTTTGAGTCGAGATCGGGATTCTCGCCAGCGTAAAAAAAGGACTCGAAAATGAAAAAGGAGGGGAAGTCAAGAAACTTACTACAAATAAAAGACCACGGCGAATATGGCCGTGCAGATGACAAAGATCATAAAGTACTTCCAGCTGATGTGCTCGATGGCCATGGGCGTGACCTGGACGAGGAGGATGACAAACGCACTCCCCCATGCAGTGATGAAGCCCCCGAGGGCCGCGCGGACGGGCGTCGGCAGGATTTCCGGGATGTAGGTAAAGGTGAAGCTGTTGAAGATGACAGAGTAGCCGACGAGGAAGAGGAACATGGCGACGACGGCCAAGATGCCGTATGTCTTGTTGAGGTTGCCGCTGTTTTCGAAGCTGGCCCAAAAGGCCGAGAGGAGGATCGACGACGGGATGATGATGGCCAGCGAGATCAGCATGACCCGGCGCCGGCCCCAGCGGTCGAAGTACCACGCGCCGGGGATGTTGGAGCAGACGCCCACGGTGCCCCAGATGCCGACGAGCACCAGGGGCAATTTCCCTGCGACACCGAGGCTGCCGTACACGATGACCTGGTAATTCTGGAGCGGGATGACGCCCGTCAACTGCTGGCCCGTCACGAGGATGAAGGCGATGTAGAGCCGCTTGCGGTACGACGGCCGCTTGAGCACCGTCAGCGGGTTGACCTTCTGCTCCGCCTCGAGCCGCAGCTGCGCCCGGATCTGGTTGAACTCGCCCATGAAGAAGGTGTCGTCGTCCGACGTCTGGTGCATCCGGCGCAGGATCACGAGTGCCTCTTCGTCCCGGCCCTTCATGATCAGCCACCGAGGACTCTCGGGCATCCAGATGGCTCCGACGAGCATGATCAGCGGCGGGAGGACCTGGAGCCCGAAAAACACCCGCCAGGCCGCGTCGCTCTCGATATACGAGAATCCAAGACCCTAAAGAGGCAGAAATTAGAAAGTGTTGGGTGCAATGGAGTGAGGTCCGAACTTACCATCCATTCTGTAATGGCATATGCCAAGGAGATATTGATCCTGTGTTTGTCGCTGCATCAGTTTTCTGTTCTCCCCAGTTTTCTTCTCAGAGATTGTCAAAACGTACGCATATAAGCCGCCAATCCGTCCTCGAACGTGCGGTGGAGCAATCTCGGATGCTAATCAGGCCACGTAAGTAGGGTGTATGTACCGAAGGCGGTCCAAGAAAGGATTCAATGGGGAGATTCATGGCTGAAGACGTAACACGAGGTGGACGAACCGTACGTAGGGCAGACAGCATACACCAACCCTCCGGCAAATCCACCAATACCACGTCCCACCAACAACACGGGAAGACTTTGTGCGCCCGCCTGCATAGCATTCCCGCCCAGCGCGATCACGCTTGCCACGATGATGGTCCGGAGTCTTCCAATCTTGTTGGGCACGTAGAGCATGGCCAGCCCGCCCAGGAAGAGGCCAGCATAGTAAATAGACCCGAGAACACCGAGGAGGGTTGCGTCGAAGCCAAAATAGGTGATGAACTAGAAACCACCAAACCCAGCAAACATATGTGTTAACTGGAGAACATTGACAATCTCAAAAGGGGGGAATAGCACTTGAAAGAGAGACAACGCACACGAGGGTATCCAATGACGGATGTGGTCAGGCCGGAGTCATAGCCATAGAAGAAGGCCCCGAAGGTGAGGTAGATGATGCACAAAAGGCCATAGTCGTTCATAGTTGGAGTGGAGTGGGATGCGCAGGGATTAGAAGGACGGCCCTTGTACACCAACAGGCTTGTATGTCAACAGGCTTGTATGTCAACAGGCTTGTATGTCAACAGGCTTGTATGTCAACAGGCTTGTATGTCAACAGGCTTGTATGTCAACAGGCTTGTATGTCAACAGGCTTGTATG
>WJFF01000127.1:70999-86909 GCA_011800825.1 Fonsecaea pugnacius | reverse complement strand
GGTAAGCCTTAGTTTAGGCGACTTAGGGTTAGAGCTACTAGATATCTTCTACTAACTATCTAAGAGAGTAGTTAAAGTATTACGAATCGCTTTATACGTAAGATATTACCGAGCGAACCCGAAGTAGTTTACTTAGTAATATAGTAGCGAGATATATAGTAGAGATAAGACTAAGTATATAGTACGCGGAACTATACGTAAAGCGTATAATTAAGAGGAACTCGATTATATTAAACTAAAGTTAACTACGAGGGATAACTATAGAAAGTACTTAGATTATATAGTTAATAAAACTCGTAGTACTCTCCCTAGCTCTATTTAGCCTTAAGAGTATAATAGAGCTACGCTCTATCTAGCTCTATTTAGCCTTAAGAGTATAATAGAGTATACTATATACGGGTCACGTACGCTACTTCTGTCGTCACACTCCCTCGGCTATCCTTCCCATACCTTTTCCCTCTAGGCGACCTCTTCTCTAGCCTGTTCGTAACACTTTAATCTCTAAAAGACCTATACTCTATTAAAATAATAGTATAACTACGATATCTCGTAGATCTATAAACTTAATAACTTCGTAGAGTACTCTCCGAGATAAGTTAAATAATATAATTATTAGTCTAAAATTCTATTAGAAATACTAAACGATTTACGATAGTACTTTTAAACGATTTATCGTTAATATAGGTCTCTAGTCCGCCGCCTAATTAGTCCTTTTAAACGATTTACTGTAAATTATTTGCGGCATTACTAATAGGGTAGCACTATACTACAGTTCCTCCTAAGGCCAGGCTCTGCCCTATCTCGATTTCCTATGGTAGAGTATCGCGGACGTAGGGTCCAGGTCGAGAAGTAAACCCCGCGGGGATCAGAAGTTTTGGGAAGTATCAGTTACATCTCCGAATTGACGGAGATAGCTCTTCGATCTTCGGGGCTGGAACCTATTTACGGATAGGGTACCGTTGTCTTTTTCCATGAGCAGTAATATACCTAGACTGACTTCCAGCATAGTCGCCTTCCGTCGAGCGCATCAACTCCAGCCTGTCGCTACCGATCGTCGTCCGCCTCAAGCCTCGACCCGGAGAAAATAAAGAGAAGGGCTGGCAGAGGAAGAGGAAGCCTATCGCACTTTCATTGCAGAAGGAGGCCAACCGGCTCATCTTGTGACATTCGGCTACGATGTGATAATAACCCCGAGAAGTACGAGCACTACAGCAGCATCCTTTGGCTTTGGAATTTTAGAGGAAGTGGGTATTATTAGGAATTCCGTTACTAGCTTATCACGTGGAGAAAGTTCCGGGAATATCGAGCTTAGAAGCGGAGCTATTATGTAAACCCTAAATATGTTTTAGGAGTATGAAACTGCCGCCCAGGAGAGTCAAGGGGATGCAGGACGTAAATGGGATCTCCGAGTGCTCGAGGACCGACATCAGCAGAATCGGTTGGAGGATTGGAGCGAGTTTGGGGCGTTGTACTATCAGAAACTCAAGGCATTTCAGAAAAAGATCGAATATGAAGAGATAACAGCCCCAGAGAAAGAGTTGGCTGAGGCGAAATTGAGAGTGGAATCTGCAGAGGAGGGATTGATTGCTGCCAAGCAACACAAGTCAAAAAGACGAACAGCTCTAATTGGGACGGCCCAGCAAGAACTTCGCTCCGCAAAAGACAACACGGAATTTGTATCTGGACCTGGAGAAATGAAAAGAGCATATAGTTCAGAGGTTCATGGCCCGTGCTGAGGGCAGGGTACGTGCAGCGCAGCTCGAGGTCAAGGGACGACAAGTTTTCGTGAAGTGGATTGACGACCTAATATCCCGCCATCGCGGCCGAATGCGGGTACCCATGAGTGTGTAGGCATTCTGCCTCAACCTCTTGGAGAGAGAGATGGTCCTAAGAGAGGAAACCAGCGTCCTCGGGGGAAAGCTGCACAACCCAAGTCTGTCCTCAGTCCAAACCCATCCAGGATGTCGGAACGGTCAAAAGTCCATTCGAATCAAGGCAAATCTCGTACACTGGATTCCGGTCTACCGCCAACGACTCCCGCACAGCAACAACCTGTGCAAACGCCTAATCCACCTCGTCGTGGCCAGCGACTGCAAGAAGTGAAGCACCTAGTGAATGAAGTTCATACAAAGAACGTTCTGCATTCGGTGCATTCTTCCAGAGTCACTAAGGCAAGGGCTGCATCGCAGGCGAAAACTGGAAAATGTTATCCGAGACCATGGTCTACTTCTGGGACGAATCAAAAGAGCACCAATGGAAACCGTGCCTCCTACAGAGCTCTACGGCATGCTCAATGATGACCTTCGAAGATATCCTGACGACGAATCAACCGCCACTTGGTACAATATTCATGTTCAACATGTTTTATGATACTCTGTACGGAAAACAAACATGTGTATTATGATCTACCCCATAATGTGGGTAATCCAACTTGTGCAGGTCAGTGTGAACCTCGGATAAACTGGAAGATAGCCTTTAACCTTCAGTCGACCCCACAGTTCTCTACTAGGTGGCGAGGTTGTTCTCTGTGAGCCAGGGATGGACAAGAATATGGGCGAGTCCTCGCCGGATCCACCTGCGGTCCAGAGCCCTTCTTGACCAATCCAAGCCCACTTCAAGTCATTTCAACTTTCCAAGTGTGAAGCATCGCTTCATGTCTTCCCTCTGTCAGAAAGATCAGGCCCAAAACAGCCTTCTAGACCGTCTTCTTGTAAAACATATCCTGATTCAACTCCACCGGCCAAATTGGCGAGTCGAGAATATTTGTGCCTTACGATATCTCACAAGATCGACGCTCCCTTGCTCACAGGACACATAGACTGAAAGGTTGGAAGACATTATGTCGGCATCAAGTCCAGTAACGATAAGACCCAGAGCTTGTGAAGAGTGTCGGCAACAAAAGGTGAGTCAAGTCTGGTCTCGATGATCCAAGTCCTTGTTTTCTCTCTGGGAACCTGAACGGAAGCTCACACATGCTAGATAAGATGCGATGCGCATCTTGATTACTCAAAGCCCTGTTCCAAGTGCAGAAAGTCGGGTGTCCAATGCGTCTTCATAACGGACTTTACAAGGCGAAAGACTCGATCGTTTGTGCCTCCTGTCTTCGACAAGATGTCGTTCCAACTGACTACCATGTAGGAAGGCGAAGATGCAGCGTGAAATAGACGGACTTCGAAGAGCGCTACAGCTTACAGAAAACTCTGCAGAACTCGGAAATATGCCCCCTGATCCTCCAGCACGTTCATGTATCTACCATCCCTCGTCCATCGCCTCTGCAGCGGTACCGCAGTCTGATACCAGTCTCACTCCTTTCTTTTCATCGCTTAACGAACCTTCAACAATGACCACAATTCCAGAACCTGAGCAACGCCAGAATCTTACTTCGAACGCTCCATACGACCTGCCTGCACACCGGCCTGCGTTCCAATATCCGTACCATCCTTCGTCTGTAACTATCGCTTCACTGGCAGAACCTGGCGCTCGCATCCCGGCTTTCTCTCCGCCTATTGATGGCCTCGAAATTGAGCCTCAGAAGCTGGAGGATTGCTATTCCTTGTTAGTACTGCTTTTCGTAGCTGGCTTCATTTCTGATCAATACTGACTACAAGCAGATACTTCAGCCATTATCACTCAATCATTCCGATCCTGGACCCACAGCAAAGCTGCCGGGAATGCTTCCAATATTCCCCATTGCTATTCTGGACCATCATTGTAACTGGCTCAAGAAGATACAGTCTTGATCCCACATTGCTGGAAGTGCTAGCTCCCAAAGTCTCCAACTTGGCAGCACTGGCAACAACAAGAGTTTCCGAATATATTCCAACTATTACTGCACTACTCCTGCTCTGTGTTTGGCCTCTACCAATGGAGAATGCATCGGATGACCCTTCACCTATTTATGCAGGGGTCATAACGCAGCTCTCCCAGCAGAATGGTCTACACATGCTCAGCAGAAGACAAGACTTCTCACACAACCATTTGATCCGAGACACCAACAGCGATATCTTTCTCGCCACTTTGTGGGCATGGTGCAAACTGATCTGCAGCAGGTAAGATCCAAGAGCTCGTCCCATTCAGCTAGATTCTGAATTTTGTTCAGTGTCAATACGCATTGCGGCCTCCATCATCACGTTTTTGAAGATGCCTTCGACCTGGACCAACAGAGTAACGATGTTCTCGATTCTCTTAGCAGACCTGTCTTTTGGATGCTGCAGTTTGCCAACATGATGTCCAATGCCCATCACACTCTAATGAAAGGTGGATATGGAGAACAAGATGTTGAGAGGCCTTACCAGCTTCTAGCAATGATCAAGTTCTACGATGACGAGATTTTAAAGCTCAGGCGGCAAGCCCAAGGACAACTTGGTATGGCATATTTTTGACTTTACTCGCCATTGCTCGCCCTTTCGAGAGCTAATGCTGATTGTTGACAGCCGAGATTTATTTCACCTCTGCAAGATTGCACATGGGATCTTATTATTTCTTTGTATCGAAGCAATTGCCTTCGAATCTTTCGCATCTGGTCGAGGTACACCATGTGGCTTGTGCATTTATCGACAACATCACGTCTCGAGATCAGAAGGACGATTACGCTCTCTATATTTCCGAACAATTCTACAGGACTCTCACCCTCGCTGCAATGGTGATACTGCGGATATGCCGCAGTACGGAACTAAGTTCGACAATCGACTATACCCTTGGGGAACAGTCTTACTTCGCGGCGATTCGCATACTCAAGAAGAGAGCCCTGAAGAACAATGATCTCAACGCTCGAATGGCGGCAACCTTGTCCCAGCTATGGCGAAGTAAACGCATTTTCACGCGACATGATGGATCGATCGACAGTCTGAAGGTCCGAATCCGGACCAGAGGGGTAAGCCATGAGACGAACGTGTCTGCTATAGAATTTGGCTGGCTAATTGCATGGGGTCGCAGGCAATGGGAGTGGTATACGACTGTCTCTGGTATTGGCGACAAGAATTTTTAGGACAGTCAAACCCATACTCGGAAGAAAGCAACAGCAATCACGCTCAAAGCCAGAGACCTTTGGTCTCTAACGCACAGGCTGTCCCTTCTGCTCACCACGCTACCACTCAGATATCCGACTTCGACACCAGCAACGGCACACATCTAGGTGTCGACGATGATGCGTTTTTCTCCGAATGGAACTGGTCTACTAATGCATTTTTGTCCAGTGAACTATCTCACGACTTCGGAGAGTCTGCTGTGTCGATATAGCTACGTCCGGCTTGACACTGAGAGCTAATATTGTGGTGATCTCTAGTGGCCGCATTGTCGGTCAATATGGCCGAGAACTCGGCGAACTTGGAGACCCTCCCCTTGCCAAGTACTCACTGTAGAACTAATCTCTTGTCGAATGGTGGGGTTCCCGCTTGCCTCAGCCTGTCATTTCTGGTCTAGCAGAGGCAGAGCTGATTGTTATAGCTCAGAACACTACGGGAATGTCCCTCTCAGAGACCCATTCAGGGTCGCGACAATACCGTCTTTACGGGCCCTCCACTCACAACCCTGGGGCTAATCTCTATCGATATCCGACCACGATGCTGACCTTATGTCCCCTTCATAGCTGTCTCGACTTGTGGATAAATCAAGCATCAGGCCATGCAGCTCTTTGAGTGGGTTTGGTTGGACTTGATTTCAATCAACAGTGGTGAACCTGGCTATCATCTAGTGCCAGCAGACGACCCCTCCCATCTTTGTTTCGACAAGTTAAGATTTACACAGGATTCTGATTGAGGTTCCTCCTACAGCCACAGGTATATGCCATGATCTCCCAACCTAACAAAGGACAACCCTTGACCCGGCTCGCGGCGGAACGGCTCAAGCAGATCTCCTCGGAGGAGCTGTCGGAAGAAGTAAGAGACAAGGTGTCCCAATGTCTCCTGGACTTCCTTGGAGCTTGTCAGGCTGGACTTGGTGGTGAGCTTGGGCCGCCTTTGCTCAAGTATGCAGAGCTTCATGCCGGCAACCCCGAGGCATTTGTCTTCGGCAGTGACAAAGCAATGTCTGCTGAAACAGCCGCTTTTATACACGCCGCCCTTTCGAACAGGTGAGTTGTCTCTTTACGGGTTCCACTATGATCAACCCCATATTGGATTGCTGCAGCTCTTCCAGGGCCAACAGCTTACAGATCTGAGGTAACAGCACAGTTCGTGACGATATGCACCTTGACTCATGCTCGCACATGGGCTCCATGGTCATTGCTGCTAGCTTAGCGATTGCCCAACGCGATGGTTGGACCGGTGAGCAACTCGTTCGGGCTATCGTGGGGGGTTATGAGGTCGGGGCAGTGCTAGGATATTCCATTCGAGGAGGAGGGCAGTTCAACACTCACTTTCGCAGCACCGCTCTTGTCGGCTCGTTCGCCGCGGCGGGAGCTCTCATTGCAGGCAATCCACCCGGGAATGAGGTGACAGCCATGCGGATTTTGTGTTTGGCGATCAACATGGTTTGCGGTATCAACGCCTGGGCACATACAGGAGGCAAAGAGATCTATATTCATAATGGGTCAGCAAGTGCGGCAGCCATCACCAGCTACGACCTCGGCCGCAACGAATTCTTCGTGAGTGATGTCGTCCTCGAAGGCAAGGATGGCTATTTTGACGCTCTGGGTGTCGATTCAAACGCCTCTGATCGCTTCAGAAGCTGGATCGAATCCTCTTCCCTAGGTAGAGGGATTCTCGAAACTCACTTCAAGCCTGCATCCTGCTGCAACTTCACACAAACTTCCACCGCCATTGCTCTAAAGATGCACAAGGACTTCGAGGCCAAAATCGCCATTGCAGATGAGATCTCCGAAATCCACATCACCACAACCCCTGGTGCACTCGCCTACCCGGGGTGCGATGACGCGGGACCTCTCTCCAATGAGTCCAGCGGAAAACTTAGTATCCAGTTCGGCGTCGCCGCAGGCCTCGTCTTCGGCCGTTTTGACGATGGCACGTCAAGGTGCGTCGACGACCCAGTGGTCAATTTCCTCATGCGCAAAATGTCCGTATCTACAGACCCAGAATTCGAAAAGAGCTACGAAGAGGGCTTACAACCCGCCAAGATTGAGATTTTCTTAAAGGACGGCACTGTGATCGTCGAGGCGGCACCAGATGTGCCCTGGTTGGACGGACCGGCAGTCACGAAGAGGTTTCTCCAGGAGGTTTCTCCATGGTTGCCAGCAGAGAGAGCGCAGACGTTGGTTGATCGGTGCCGAGATCTGGAGAATGTCATTGACGCCGGACGCAAGCTGCTTGCGTTCTAGGCCAAGTCCAATCTCTTTTCCTACTTTTAAGCTCTCGCTTGAGGTGAAGTAGATAGTATTCTATCATCGTGATATTGCTTGGTAGAGAGCTGGAAATCCATGTCTTTGGATAAAGAACTTTCATTTCTGGATCTCAGTATCAACACCCGTCGAGAACAGGGCTCTATCCTATCAACCCCATGATCCTTGAGGTGGTAGATAGAGTTGGTGTGGTTATCTCAAGACAGATTTTGCTCCCTGTTGCGTGAGACCCTACTGGAGTAGTGTAGTCACAATATTTGTGAGCGTCCAGAACAGCTGTCTTAGGAATCTAATCTTAAAGCATTTGTTTTCAATGGGAAACTATTGATATACTGAATAATTGTCGGTAAGCACCTATTGACCAAACTTGATCCAACCTCTCTGCATTATTTCTGTGGTAATCACTCACTTGTACCACGTCGTGGTCACCGTCCCAATCTTTTGGACACTGGTTTTCCCTTCGCCAGGTTTTGCTGCAACATGTGTCTTCAGGTTGGCCTTGATGCGGTTGTGCACCCATTCACTGCTCGTTGGTGCCTCTCCGTCCTTGAACCACTTCTGTACTCCATGGCGTTGCAGAACAGGACTCTCTTCGAGAAGCGTGTTAATGACCACCTCGTCATTTGGAACAGTGAAGTAGAAGATACTGCTGCGATCATGGTTTCTCTGGGTGGCAGGGGGCTCAACCACTCGATGAACAGCCGCTTTGTAGTAGTTTCCCGTCCACCACATCATCGGCTCGCCTGCATTCACGATGATGGCGCCAGGAATATGAGGGACAAACTTCCATTGTGATTCGTCACCATAGTCCCGGACTTGTAGAGTCGCCATTGGTTGACTGAACAGGAGTGAAAGGGAGGTCAAGTCTTGATGACCACCAAGCCATAGCTTCTTCTCATCCACAGCTCCTTCGGCTGGAATGTCATAGTACTCCATCCAGCGAAACCAGGATTCGTCATGATTGTCGTAGCTGTGAGCTTTGACGAAAAATTCCTCGTCTCCAATCTCGAGAGAGATAGCGAAGAGTCTCAGAATCTTGTAGAGGATATCTTTGTGGACTGTGTCGATGAATTCTTGGACCTCCTCGCGGTATGGCTCCAAGGCCTTAGGCTGTTCGTGGGTCGTCATGTCCCTGTGCACGTTGAACTGCTCGATCCTGTCTGGGGTACCCCCAAGTGTCTTCCACTGTCCGCGAGGTTTGAATCCAGGATATTCTCCTTTTCCAGTGAGATCTGCTCTAAGTCTTTCTTTCTCCTCTTGCGGGGTGCGTGACAGGATCGTGTGGCCAATGTCGACCATGCGTTCAATGGTTTCTTCACTGATTCCATGGTTGACGATTACAAAGAACCCGTGGGAGGTCATGGCCTTGCGGACTTGTTTTGCCAATTCCTTTTTGGCGGCGGCAGTGTCGCTGTAGAGTGAGAAATCCAAGACACCGAGGTCGGCATAGTCGAGATTCTCTTTGGTTGGCTCGACGGGGACAAAGTGGTCCACTTCAGGCAATATCTTTGAGATCATCTTGTTTGCTTGGTTCGAGATGATATCGTGAATTTCTGGAGTTGGCTATAACTTGGTTGTCGAGTCCGATATCTGAGGCAAATATGTCAGGTAGACAATGCTCCTTATAATCCTTACAAGTTAGTGAATGTGAGAAGCACCGAGGGTATAGTTCCTGCGTCAAACCTCACAGTATCGAAGATCACGGTATGTTCGACCGGCAGATCATCCCTGCGAGGCCGTGGCATCTTGCAAAGCCGACAACTCGCAGGACCGTTACTCTGTGCGATGCAGCAAGTTCAGTACGCAATGGTTCATCAACTACATGTGGCGTGGGACTCGCAATTTAAACTATCCGAAAACTCGGCCGGCTCTTGGACTGTGTGGACTGTCTATCCATGGCAGTTGATCTCGCTAACCACTACTCTCTGTCACGCGGACCGAGAGCCCGAAGAAAGGTTGGTACCATTGAGGAGAGGCTGACAAGGGAAGAGGCATTGTTCACAGCTCGTGCCTCACAATGCTACGCCAAGTTCCGTGAGACCTGAAACATGAGTACTGTCCATTGTATAGACCAGCGTTACACCGTTGCTGCATACAATCACATCTGTTCTTCCTGGCTCACACCTTTCTAGCTCCCCGACCACTCTTTACAATGTATCAGTCACTCAATCCTGGTATTTTTGTGACTTCCAGAAACTCTCCTGTTCCTTCAACTTTGACCTTCTGAGATGGGATGACAACAGTTAGAAAACGGCAATAGTCATTAGAGTTATTTAGCCAGGCATGGAATGTTCCTCTGTAATGGTCTGGTCAGCAACATTGGAAGTCTTCAATACTAGGTGGACTGATGGTCCACGAGCACCATCAGGCACACTCACTTTTGAATATATACGTCTCCCTCTCTCAGAGTCTCGACAGCTCCATCGTCCAAGAGTAACTGTAGTGATCCCTTCAACACCACACCGTAGTCGAGACTCTCGTTCCGGTGCAAGAACGGTTTTGTGCCCTCTGGTGTGGGAGGAATATCCACAATCTGACAGACGATTCCCTTCTCGCCCTGGCCTCGACGTACATTATCTATAGTGAGCTCTTCTCTTCCACCTTGTATTTTGACCGGATATTCTCGAGTGCGGTGAATCAGTGTCACGCCAGCTGGTTGATGTGTGGAGGTGTCGGACCTCGCGCCTTTTGGAGTTGGATTAACGGGTGTGAGTAAATCATCGAACTCGAAAATAGCCTTTCCGTCTCGATTGTGACCTGTGACGAGTCTTCTTGTGGGAGGGAGATGGTTCAACTGCTCCATCTTTCCTCTGCTGTGAAAGAAAATTCTAGAGGTGTTGCCCAAGGTGCGTAACTTCTGTTGTTCAATGATGGCTTCCTACCTCAAGCCGCGACCGCAGTACTATTTACAGCTCTTCAAGGTAGAATCCAGGACATGAATTGCTGCGCGCATTCATGACACTCACCTTCTCCAATGGACTAACCACACGTCTCACAGACTAATTTCACCGACTTCTCGGCCTGCTACTGTGTCGGTTATCAACCTCACTTCCCCTGCCCTGTCCAGCCCCACTGTCTGTTGCAAAGAAGGAGAAATCCGAACCCAGGCGAAATCTGTAGGTGATTTATAGTTGAAACATATTGTACAGCGTTTCAGCAAAAAAAAAAAAAAAGTATACAATCTTCTCTATCTGTTGTCCACTGCAGTCGCTCTTGCAACAATAACAACAATGGGGTCTATTTCTGAGTCTCAGGGTATGCCGGCTGCCCATAAACTACGGCAGCTCCTGCAAGAAGACAAGACCATATTCTGTCCGGGGGTATACGACGGCATCACTGCCAGACTGGCATTGAAAGAGGGATTCGATGCGCTCTATATGACCGGAGCCGGAACTGCGGCATCCAGGTTGGGTGAGCCTGACCTTGGCCTTGCGACAATGAATGATATGGTGGACAATGCTGGAATGATTTCCTCACTGGACCGTTCAGTCCCCGTTATCGCAGACGCCGACACAGGATATGGTGGACCTCTGATGGTTGCCAGAACGGTCCGCGCCTATATCTCTGCTGGTGTGGCGGGAATGCATCTTGAAGACCAAGTCCAGAACAAGCGCTGCGGGCATCTGGCAAACAAGGAGCTGGTGGATGAAGAAACATACTTGACTCGGATTCGGGCAGCGGTAATGGCCCGTGATGAGATGCGCAAGGCGTCTGGAGGCTCAGCAGACATTGTTCTCATCGCACGCACCGACTCGATTCAATCGCTAGGCTATGAAGCTGCAGTCTCACGTCTCCGCAATGCTGTTTTGGCAGGTGCCGATGTTGCTTTCCCGGAGGGCATGACGACTATGGAACAATGCAGCTGTGTCTGCAAAGATCTATCTCCCACACCTGTCCTTCTGAACATGGTGGCTGGAAGTGTCACACCCGACCTCAGCGTACAGGAAGCCAACAAGCTGGGCTTCAAGATTGTGATCTTCCCTTCCGTGGCTTTAGACCCGGTCTCCGAAATGGTGGGAGAGGCGATGAGGGAACTGAAGAAGATCCAAAGACCAGTTGCCAGCGACAGTCGAAGAAAAGCAGGTGTAAAGTACCTATTCAACATTCTGGGTCTTCAGGAGCGCATGGCTTTTGACGCCGAAGCAGGAGGCAAATCTTTTGTTGACGGGGCTTGATGCGACAACCTACGTATTACTGTTGTGATAGATATAACGACAGTAAATCTGTGGCTCTTCCTCTCAACAAGTCCTTCTTACTCGCGTACTTCCTCCTTTGTAAGTCATCGTGGACTGATACTTCAAGTCGATAGTTCACTGAACCTGAATGACAATCTTGCCCCAGAACTGCTGCCTCTCCATTTCTTTATAGGCTTCCGGCGCTTCTTCAAACTTGAATATCCGATCGGCGACGATGGGCTTGACGTTGTGCTCTTCTAGGAACGCGTTCATCTGCCGAAACATACTCCTCGGACCAACATTCATTCCTCTGACAATACAGAGTTGTCATTGTATCCAAGAGAAGCCGGGTAGGCTTTCACTGTTCCCTCTTCCACCGAGGAATCCCACCATGGACACAACGCCGTCGGGCCTAATGGCTTTCAAGCTCTGAGATATTGTGTTATCGCCGCCAACTTCGATTATATGATGCACACCAAGCCCGTCTGGAGTCAGTGATTTGGCACTTTCTCCCCAATCAGTGTTGGACCTGTAGTTGATGACATGTTGGACGCCCAGTGCTTTGAGCTTCTCTGCCTTGTCTGCTGTCGAAGTGGTGGCGATGACCTTCGCGCCAATGGCCAATGCGAACTGGATCGCGAATAACGAGACTCCGCCCGTTCCTTGTGTGAGCAGGTAGTCCTTCGGTCGGAGAGCCCTGGATTCGAGGCCGAACAAACAATTCCAGGCGGTCAGGGCAGCACAGGGTAGGGTGCACCCTTCGATATATGAGAAGTCTTTGGGCATCAACACAAGACCCGTCTCTTCAAATACTCCATATTGTCGCAGAACACCGTCACGTTGACTCCCCAATGTGCTCTGTCGGATCTCAGGGGTCACGATGCCATCCTGAAGGTCTTGCATAAACGTCATGCAGACTCTGTTCCCGAGCTTGAACTCCTTCACTCCAGAACCCACGGCAACGATCTCTCCAGCGCCATCGGAGCAGGCCACGAAGCTTTTTGTCAATGGTAATGGGTATCGGTCCAAGGCAATGGCAATATCGCGGTAGTTTAGAGAGACTGCTTCAATGCGAACCAGACACTGATGCTCCTCCAAGTCAGGCAGCGGGACGTTCTCCTGAAGTTGAAGAGCATCAATTCCCTTGTTTGGGACAATCGCCCACTGGGCAGTTTGGCTAACGGTCATTATGAGAACGAACTATCCAAACAAGGAATCGGCTTATCGGTGCTCCTTTGATCCGTTGCTCTTCTTGTACCAAGCGAAATTGCGACAGTCCTCGAAGGCACGCTTAGTGGTTATACAGATGACTCCCGTACAGCTTGCCTACGACGTCTAAATTCAAGCTGTGAAACTCGACACAAAATGATCGATGGAGGCATTCCAGCTCCCGAAAATTGATCTCATCATTTCAAATCGACAACGGGGGTCCCCAGTCTGACCAGCACCACACTCAATCTGCGAGTGGTATTTGCCGCCGCTCTGTCGAGGCTGGCCGATTAATCTGCAGAGACAGGGGCGAACCGATTACCCGCTGACGACCAGCAAATGTTCCAGCCAAACATATCCTCCGAGAATACTCAAACAATGAGAAAGACTGGGGCATTGGTACGAGGTACTTAGATGTATACAAGATTCGAAGCCCTCGGCAGGAGGAATGAGCTGGACTCTAGCACACATGGCCAGATTCTCGAGGGCAAAAGAGCACCGACACGAGGTCAGGTAAGTTCAACAACTCCATCGCGGCCTCTCCATGTGGTCCCGCTGTATACCAAAAGTACCGAAAGCGGGTCGTCTGGGCCAAACTTTGGATAGCCAAGGCCGAATTCTCGCTCCGGTGGATCTGGGGTCATGGTTCCCCAGCTTCCTGCTAATCCCTTGGTCTTTATTGGATCCGACCCTGTCTTATACAAAAACGTCCGTTCTTGAGGTAATTAGCTCACACGATAGCGAGCATTACGACTCTTGGGAATGCTATAAAACTTCCCCCAGAGTCTCCCTGTGGTTTCCTTCTGCCTTCTCTTCGACAGGACATTGCAATTTCTGACACTTGCTCGGCCTCTTACTTTGTTCTCTCCTTTCCAACCATGTCGTCCGAAGCGAAAACAATGGCTGCAGTTCCAATACACATCGAAGAGGGGGTGAAACTCGAATCCGACATTGCTGAAGTGAACGAGCAGGAAAAGCTTGCCATCGAAAAGGTCTTGAACCGAAAATTCGACTTTCGCATTCTCCCATGCTTGTTCCTTCTCTACTTCTTCTCCTTTATGGACAGGGCTAGTATTGGGAACGCCAGTATTGCCGGATTGAATGCCGACCTCAAACTGCAAGGCCAGAGCTACAGTGTCGCATTAGCGCTCTTTTTCATCTGTTACTTGATTGTCGACCTCCCGGCCGGCTTGGTATTCAAGATCATCGGTCCTCGCGCCTTTCTCTGCATCAGCATCTTTTGTTTTGGCACTTGCACCATCTGCCTCGGATTCGTCAAGACTGCACCCCAGCTGTATGCCGTTCGGTGTCTTCTCGGACTCTGTGAAGGCGGCTTGACCCCATGTATCGCCATCTACATGGGCATGTTCTACTCGCCTGAGCATTTACAGCGACGTCTGGCTGTCTACTACTGCGCTGCACCCCTGAGTGGTGCAGTCGGTGGCCTACTCGCGTCTGGTCTCGGAAAAATTGAGGTCGGATCCTACAGACATTGGCCATGGATTTTCTTCATCGAAGGAGCAATCTCCATGCTCGTCGGGGTTGTCTGCTTCTTCATCCTACCCAACATGCCAGGCCAATCGAGATTTTTGACCGAGGAAGAGCGCCAAGTGGCCCGAATCAGGTCAGGAAAGATCAGCAGCACCGTCGACGTCAATCATGAACAAGAGAAGTTCTCCTGGAAAGCAGTGAAACTAGGGTTTCAGGACTGGAACACGATCCTTCTTGCCACCATCAGCATCGGAACATATTGCAATATCTACTCATATAGCCTTTTCTCCCCGGCCATCATCAAAAGCTTTGGGTACAGCACGATTCAGTCTCAGCTTCTTAGCGTGCCTCCGTACATATTCGGCGCCATTTGTGTCTTCATCACCTCGATCGCGTCGGACCACATTCACATCCGCGGTCCTTTTGTGATTGGCCCGTGTTGCGTTGAGATAATCGGCTGGATCATTCAGATGACCTGCAAAGGTGTCGCAGTGAGGTATTTTGGGCTTTTCTTGGTTGCGGGCTCTATCTACCCGATCATCAATTCGACCACTTCCTGGTTGATCGGTAATCTGCAGCCTCACTATGTCCGTGCTACCGGGATGTCCTTTGCCGTGACGCTAGGGACAACTGGTGGAATCGTTTCCACCTTCACCTACGCAAATGCGAAGACCAATGTCGCCAATGGCGTGGAACTGGCCATGACTGTCATGGTAGTTGCCCTATCGGTATTGCTGATGTGGTTGAATCATATGGAGAACAAGTTGAGAGCTCGCGGCGGTCGAGATTATCGGCTCAACGAAGGGATTAGTGCACCACAGCTAGGATCGCGCCACCCAGGCTTTGTTCTTTCCCTCTAATGCGTCTCATCGAAGACCTCGAGAACAATGTACATATGATGCCTTTTACTTAAAGGGACTTAGCGATCTATACCTTTGAGCATTCCAGGTTGAAAGGACTAGCAGAACCGCGAGCTCGCCTTAGATGTGATAGGACATTCATACGATTCGATACGTACTCTTCGCCGATTGCTGGATGGACGGATACAGCTGAACAATTCCATCCATGGCCAGTGGCCAGTTACTCGCTTCTATCTTAGTGTTGATCGATTTTGACCATGACTGACCGTTAGTGGAAGGCGACAGAGGGTATCTGACTGACTGTATGACCGTTTGCCCAGATGCATATCACCCAGAACACAGGCTAGAATCTTGACTGAGTTGCGATCTTTCATCAGATGATGGAAGTTCCGTGTCCCGTGTTCCGTGTTCCGAACGCGGTCAAAACTCCTATCGTTGCCAAGATTCGCCAAGGTCCGCTGTCATGGCGGAATCGTTACCACCAAACTTGAAGTTGTTATCGTCGTCAAAGAGCTCACATCTGTAGCGCCTCACTACGTGTCAAAAGGGGGGGAGACATCCATCCAGGTGAATCTCTATCCGTGTCAAAACATACGAAGCCACCCCTGATATCGTCACCTGCGCCACAGCATTTCACTAGGTTCTCCACAGCAACTATAGTATGGGACTTTTTAGCTAATTATCTAGATATGTCTTACTGCTACTCCCATTGATAAGGCCCTGACATTGACACAAGCCTAACAAAGTACTCTGTGTTGGTAGAGATAAAGACGAAGCTTGATAGTGGTGGATTGAAATCTCTCACTCTCTTCCGAGGCGTTTCCCCTGCTGGCCTCTTCTCTTGTAGTCAAATCGCGTGACCGCCAAGTTATCGATATGTA
>WJFF01000127.1:37560-63678 GCA_011800825.1 Fonsecaea pugnacius | reverse complement strand
TGATGTGGAGCCTCGAGCTGCGGGGTCTGTGGGGTCAGTCTACATCCGTTTAGATACGAGTACCTATCTAACCGAGTGCTTTCAACTTAACCCTGATTGGTAATGCCAGTCTCTGTAGAACAGACAGGATGTGGTGGTCTATCCTATCCATATCATCTCTACACGCCGGCCCACGGGTGTCGGCATACGGTCAAAAGCGCTTAAATCTGGACCTGATCAAGAGCCGATATAGTCTTATTAGCCTTGGCCGGAGGACATGTTGGAATGATCTGCGAGATACTGTCCATTGTTGTCTATAGCCATCTCAAACTGATGAGCTCCTCCTAAACCACTTTCAAGATTAGTGACTCTACCCCGCGCTTTCCAGTGAGCAATGTGCATGCCCCGGTAGTCTATATATTGTTGCTCACGTCGCCCCAACAACTGAGAGCGCTATGGTAGTTTGTACAGAGCCTTGGACTTCTTCCCACTACCTCTCAGGCCGTGGTTATGATGCGTTCTTCAATTGTACTGCCCTGCCTACTTAGTACCCTAGCGCAAGCAATTCTTCTTCCAGCTCCTCCTGGGTCGGCCAATGTCCACGTCACTCATTTTCCTCTGGCCGACACGAGTCGAGTAGACCCTTTTGCACCATGTTGCAATGAGCCACGACGGCTGATGTTGACACTATATCAGCCAGCAACCTGTCAACAGACTAAACCCATTACCTACATACCGTCCACATCGGCGGCAGCGTTGACAGACTTATTTGGACGCTACCTCCCAAATATAAGTTTCGACAACTTCGAGCTACAAGTATGTCCGGAGCCGCCAGTGAACGACACTACACCGCTTCTATTCTTCTCTCCGGGCTACCTGGCCCCTCGCGTGGTATACGCTGTAATCTTACAGTGGGTTGCCTCAATGGGTTTCAACGTACTTGCGATAGATCACCCCCATGATGGCACAATCGTTGAGTACCCGGACGGCAGCTACGTGGAATACGTCAATGTTACAATCCCGGACAATATCCTCACATTACTTGAACCTCGCATTGCGGACGTCTCTTTCGTATTGGACGCCGTGACCAACGGTACCCTTTGCCGGCAGCTCGGGATACCCTCGCTGGACACCGACCGAATGGCCATATTCGGGCACTCCTTGGGAGGCGCTACAGCTGTTGGTGCTTTGCTGGCGGAGCCACGACTTCGGGCTGCCTGCAACATAGATGGTGGTCTCTGGGGTAGCGAGATCACCATGATCAGCAGTCGCCCGTACCTACTACTCACCGCAGAGAACCATCCGGCGTGGGATACATCGTTGGCGGAGAATTGGCCTTACCAGACGGGCCGAAAGTGGCACCTAGACATCGGTGGCGGCACGGCACATAACACGTTAACCGACTTCCCGGTCCTGTCACAGCTTCTGGGGACAAACCGGACTGACCCGGCCGTTGGGGCATTCATTGGAACCATTGATTCGACTCGTATGTTGACGATTCTGCGGGAATATATTGCAACCTTCTTCCATGAGATACTGGAAGCGAAGCACGCAGATCTGCTTGACGGACCGAGCCCGGAATTCCCTGAAGTGTCCTTTAAGAATACGTCGTCGGGCGCATGTTACTGAGGTCAGCGGTGTTCTCAGAGATGAATCGAGGAATTCGGGCGAGACAGGGATGGACAGGTGGCCTCGGCCACGACTCGCCGAAAGTGGATGGAGATGTGATATTCAGTTCTCAGATACAGTCCTTCAGCAGTGTCAAAGCACCTCAGTCTCTACCACCAAGCAGATCCCTGATGCGAGCGCCCTTAACGCTAGTCTTGGAATTCTAGCACCAAAATTCCGATTGAAGAGTCAATCTCGTGACGACATCTTCTCTCAGAGAGTTCTGTAGCTCCTAAATCCTCTCAAACTCATTGGGTAATTTCTCCCCCTTGACCCAAGCCGATACCCCTTGGGCAAAGAGCTCCGGAAACTGCATGTCCCATCCATGCGTTGCCTCCCTTAACACAATTGCTCCGGACCCATCCTCAGGCCAAGCCTCGTCCTGGTCAGTCCGTCTGCTCTTCAACGCTTCGCCCGTCTTCTCTATCATAGGCACATCGTCCCCTTGTGCCCCAGCGATAGACAGTGTCCGTACTTTCAACTGCCGCACATGATCCAGAGTGAATGACAAGATCCACGGGAACATATCTTGGACCAAATCCCAGGTGATATTGTCCCTCATCTCAGCCACCAATTCGTCGCTGAGCTTCAGGCCAAGTAATGAAGTTTGGTAGCGGTAAATCCAGTCAGGTAGCCAATGCAGCATAAGCCTCATGGTATAATAGGTTAACCTTGTCCAGCGCGCCATGAACAGGCGTTTTCCGACCGGTGGAGCAGCACCGGTGACAAAGAGTGAGAGAACGAGGTCGGGTTGGTGTAAGGCGAGGCACTGGCCTATGTAGCCTCCCATGGAGACGCCAACGACGTGTGCTTTTCCGCCATGGGCGTGCGATCGAATGAGTTGTGCAACATAGCAGGCTGAGTTGTCGGTCGTGCCTGGTTTAATGTGGCGTGACGCGGAATGCAACGGTAGGTCAGGGACAAGGACGTGGAACTCAGAGAGGTGCGGAAGGACGAGCGCAAATTCGAGGCGGCATGTAAAGCCTCCGTGGAGAAGGACAATGGTTGTCGGCTTTTCGTCGTTCAATGAGGTAAATGACAATGATCCGGCGGGCGAGTCTGCTGATGAAGATGAGGCCATGGCTAACAATCTTTGAGATAGATATGACAAGTGGAAGACCATTTAATGCATGTTCGGGGCATCGATTGTGTAATCCAGGTATGAAGGTAGGTAGCTAGCGAGTGTTCGGTTAGGTCTGACCTGTAGCTTTTGAGGGCGTCACATACCCTAACCGCTCTAGGTACCTCATGGTTAAGGGTGTCACGTGAGGAGAAATCTAGTGGCAATTACACCTATAGTTCTAGGGGCTGGCTGCTGAGTGTCTATCTGTACTCGAGCCCAATGGCCCCCCTTCTATTGTCGTTTATTCTGACTCAACTGAGCTCTTATCAGGGCAGTCTGTACCTAGCAGATTCAAGGCGATACTTCTAGCCTGGAGGCACCAATTCACCCCGAAACGCCGATACCGGCACGGTACACGGCTTCTGGGTCACGGTCCTGCGGTCCTACGACCCAACCTGTGCCACGATCAAAAATTAAATCAACCATCAGCTGATTGTCTCGACACTGGTGCTGTCCAGAGTAGGTCTGGCCTAGATGGTAATTAGTTGACCTCGGATGGACGACTGTCGACGCGCCGTTACGAAGCTCACAAAGCTCAATAGTTGGTTATCTGGTGGTAAATACGATGCATGGCGATGAATAGGCATTTGGGACCAGCAATAAAGCCCGTCCACGGGACTATGGACTCTACTATAGTTTAGCACGCTCTTCAATTGTCAGCTCTCGCCTCGCGGGTCCCCCACGACTGCCGTCACCCTTGAACGCATTATTCCTTTGCTCCTGTGACTGGTACTCTGTCCGGAACCGCCATTTGCGCGCCAACCGAGGTTCTAGATGCCCGTGTATCGACAGGCTAATGTATCTCCCCAGAACCGGAAGGAATTTGAAAGCACTGGTGGCACGGTTAGTCAATGGCCTTGCTTAAGTCAAATGTCCTTGTACTTACTGCCCACTGCCCCCGCCAGCGATGAAAACGTTATGATGAGCTGGATGAAAATCCATGATAAAGTCCCCCGTAGGAGTATCCGTATACCAGCAAATGGTCACCTTGTCAAATCCACGGTCGGCGAGTTCTGGAAGTACCTCCCTGAGACCCTCGCGGAGCCGGTGTTCTCCATCTTTAGGTATGAAGTTAGAACGCTGTGCGCCCTGAGGCATCCAAAGCGATGGCGAGGAGTTGCGAGCAATCTTGGGGTCCAAGACAGTGACCTCCTCACTGCTCAGGGGCCGCGTATAGCCCCAGCCATGGACGACCACTTTTAGAAAGTTTGTCTCTGGGTGGGGTGGGAAAACAAACCATCCTGTCGAAAAGTTGATGTAGATGGGGAGATTGCGGTATTTGGCCATTTCAGCGTCTGTCAATCGGAGAAATGCTAGGACCTGGCCAGTAGAAAGGACTGAATTGTGCATGTCGACGAGGTTTGGGGTCCAGGCCCCCGCGGCGAGAACGAACAGGTCTCCCGACACCTGTGTGCCAGCGAGGGTTCGCAGCGCAGTGACCTTGCCTGTGCTGTCTACCTTGAGACCGACTACGGTTCCAGCTCGGCCGGCGACGAAGGATACCCCGAGTTCGAAACATTCGTTGCGGAGTTGGGTGATTGCCTTCTCGGCATCGACCCAGCCTGCCTGCTCGTTCTGGTAACATTCAAAATCAGGGCCCGCCAAGGGCCCGCTGAGAACGGGGTACAGGCGCCTGGCGGCCTCAGCAGTGTCCAATTTCCTCCATGGTAGACTTGCCTTGGTCAACGCCGCCGTGGTTTTGTCGATGTAAGTACCCGGGCTCCTCGTGTTGTTGGCGAGAAGAAACGGTGACGGTACAAAAGTGTGGCTGTACTTGGGTTGTTGTGACCACTTCTTATACGCATCATAGGCGAGGCGAAGATAGTCTGGATCCGCATAGTCGAACCGTATCACACGTGAGATGTCTACGCTCGAGCCGTCAGGAACCTTTGGATACTTAGCATATCTTTCAGACGAGGTAGATTCTTTCCTTACTGGAGCAACATGCCGATCCAAGACTGTGATGTTGTGATAGCCTTCAGAAGCCAACTCATATGCCGTGGTCAATCCAAAGACCCCGGCGCCCACGATGACAATGGCGGCGTCTTTCTTCATCTTTCTTAGCATCTTCAGGTCAACAAGCTCATGGTGTACACAGCTATATCAATCAAGTTCAAGCTCTTATGCTGGTAGATAGGGAATAGAAAGGCCAACGTACCAGGCTGTGATAATGGGTGTCACATGGATCCGGACACCGACGGCATCCGGCCCGGACTTCGAATGACCTGAGGACAAAACCAGCATTCCAAATGAGTTGATGGTGTGATCTCACATGTTTAGTGGGCTGGGTGGTTATCTTAAAACGGGTGTAACCGCAGGAGCGGAGCCAGGTCGGTAAGAGCGATAGGAAGGGAAGGTATCACGGTTTGGCTGTTTTTCGCCGAAGCCAGCTCAAGGGTTGCGCTTGGAGGCGACACCGCGGTGTCAATCGATGTTGCGGACACTATCACCAAAATGTCCATCTGGATATCCTGAAGCCTTCGTAGATGGTCAAAGCCTGCCTGCCTCGGGGGCCAGTTGATCCTGCCACACCTCATCTCGAGGTTGCCTTGGTGGCGGAGAGCCCACGTCGCAGTGATATCGTACGCAGCAAACCGGGGATGGTTGTCATGCGAGGAGTCGCATGGCCAGATCAGGGAACGTATGGCTTGAACTCGAGCTCAGGTGCGCATCCTGTGCTGCACGGGATCAGGAGCGAGTCTGTTTCCTCCACATTCACTTGCATGGTGGCCATCAACTGAGAGTCTGTGTACGGACTGAGGCTGAGATCAGGGTCTCCGTGTCCCGTAGAATACTGGTACCCATTGAGCACGGGCCGACGGCGGCTGGAGAGGCAAGGAGAGAGAGTATTCGGTACGGCGGAGTAAATCGTGCGACAGGTGTTGATATGAAATTTTATTAGGCCGGTGTTGGTGTCTGGTTATTATAAGGACATTCATTGCGCCCAGACGTTCGAATTGTCTTGCCCCAGCTCGAAGGCGACGCTGTCTTGAGCATCAGGATTGAAGGCTCCAGGATGCTCAAATACATGGATGGGCGAGATGGATGTACGACAGTCCGAGTACACCCCGCCAAGCCAGACCCCGTCCGCGTCAATGTCCCCAGCTCCCCCTCAATCTGTAAGCCTCACCAGCCTCACCGGGTTCAAGCCAACTAACTGATATGGAGGCATCACCCACGATTCCCCATTGTTGGAGAACTTCTCACGCCACAAAGCTACTGCAGCACCATCTCACAATGTCTTTATTATATTCCAAATCATCTGTCCCACAATCATCGCTCTTCCAGAATAATAGCTTCGCTAGGTTGGTCATTGCATGCGATCCCTATACCCAGTATCTTCTAGAAAATGGCCCACGACCAAGTGCCGGTGACCATGAAAGCCCATGTACTGGAGCAATACAACACGCCTTATCAACTGCGCGAGCTCCCCATACCAGCCATCGAGTGTGCACATGACATTCTCATCAAAGTAGATGCGGCTTCATACTGCCACACAGATGCAGTCCTCGCTTCAGGAAAAATGCGCCCTCCACCTCTTCCACACATAGGCTGCCACGAATTTGCCGGGACTGTCGTCCGCATCGCTGATCAGCCATCTGCACACGGTTTGAAGGTGGGCGACCGCGTGGCTGTCCCAGGCCGTGGAAACCATGTCTGTGGGAGATGTCTGGAGTGCCAGGATCCTTCTGGCCCTCTCCCCGATGAGCCTGGCTATTCTGTCTATTGCCCCAACGCTGGCGGCGGGCTTGGCGTAGGCAGTAAACCGGGAGGTTTTCGAGAGTACGCCGTGGTGGATTCACGACAAGTAGCCATCATTCCCGACAGTATGACAGCCGTGGAAGCTGCGCCACTAATGTGCGCGGGACTCACCATCTTCGCAGCTTTGAGAAAAAGCGAGCTCAAACCCGACCAGCGAGTAGGTATCATGGGATGCGGAGGAGGGCTTGGACACTTGGGTCTGCAGTTTGCCACCAACATGGGCCTGAAGACGACTGGAGTTGACGTAGCGTCGCAGGCGCTGGAACTGGCACGAAGCTTGGAGACAGGTGCTACAATTATCGACGCCTCGACCAAAAGCGCAGCAGCGGCCAAGCAGGAGATGGGCACAGAGGACGGCAGACAGCATCCATCCGAGATGGGACTGGACGCTGTGATCATCTTGCCCGAGAGCCAGAAGTCTTTCGATTACGGAATGGAGCTGCTGAAGCACGGCGGTCTCTTGGTTCTGGTGTCTTTCCCACCCGAGGGGTTCCATATCTCAGCAGATGACCTGGTCTTTCGTCGCATTCGTGTGGTTGGCAGCTTGATTGGTTCCAACAAAGCCATGAGAGACATGTTTGATTTCTGCGTCAAGAAGGGCGTGAAGGCAAAAACCAGAACATATCCCTTCCCGAAGCTCAACCAATTGGTGACAGACTATCATTCTGGCGTTGGTGGGAAGCTAGTCCTGGACATGTCTATGAAGGAGTGAATGACTTTACTCCTCACTCTAAGGAGTCTGGATGCTTTGCTCATCTCTGGCCAGATCTCGATTGTATTGACTGGAAGATGCATTCAGTCTAAATCTTAATATTGGTGATGAGATCAGAATGCCACCGCAGCCTCGCTTTCAATGACTCGGTTTGCATTCCTCGCCATCGATTATATACCGCCGCCCTGTGGTTCGTCGGAATGTCGGAATGGTCTACATGTCCCGCCATCCACAGTCCTGCATCTCGTCATCGGGAAGTGTTGCCGTTTTCATTATCCTTTGACACGAGACGTCGATCTGGGGTCAGAAACCCTTTGCGTTCCACCGACGTCATGATGGTAAACTCTCTATCAAGTGTCTGCATCAATCCAAGAGGCGGCAAATCTGGGGTGCGGGTAATGGAGAGCAGGTGTTTGCTTGTTTCCCCGCGAATTGTTCCCTGAAGGTTCGGCTTTTGTTGTCGAAGGGCATTACAGCCGACATGGGACACTCAATCAAATCCCGTAGATCAGCGCAAAGCCGGCAATCCAGCCGGAGAACGAGAATCATTGTACATTTTAGGGATTACAGGGTAGACTCCACAGCCGCTCCTGTCGGTGGCCTAAAGATGGACAGGACAGGCGTCGTTGTGGTTGTCTACAAACCCCCTTGGGCTTGATGCATTCCGTGCGAGTATCGCTTCTGCGTATTGCCGTCCATTAATTTGTTAAATTCAGAGCAAAAGGATTCCTTCAAAGCGCCAAGGTTACTGCTGACAGTTACAGCAGAGGATTCCATATGCGCAATGTCGTCGTCGTGCGCCTGACGGCTATGCCGCCTATCCGTCCGAGGAGCCTCTAGCGATCACACCGGGGTTGCTATACAGGGTCAAGATCGACCCATTCAACACAGGGGACCCCAAGGGATCCCAAGAAAGCTTAAGGGCAATTGGCAGAGAATCCAAGATAGTCAAGACCGGACAACAATCATCATCCACAAAGCCAAGGGTTCTTGTGTAGACGATCGTCATCTGCGCATCCGAGACTTCAGCGCGTTGTAACGCTGGTCCGGAGTCGTTCCGATGGATCTGCTCGATCATTTCCCCTTTGTTTGGAACATGTGAGTGATCCAACCAACAAGAGCTGCCAATATCACAGTCCTTTGGTCCTCCGGCCCACCAAGAATCCTGCTACAGATACTGCTTTGGCAACAGACGTTTTGCTGGAGACTCCCCCGTGGTTGCGGGGCATGATGTACATTCTGACTTCCGCATCGAAGGCGCTGCGCGTGCCAGCCATGCAAGGTCGCCATCTATCTTCCCTGCCCCCCAGCTGGGTCCGTTGCTCGCTCGTTGGGACCCCGTGGAGTTTGTGAGCGATGGTTGTCTGCCCCCGCCTGAACATGTGGGTTGTCAGTTGGAAGTGATAAACCCGAATATGCCCTCCAAGGGTTTCCTTCTCTTCTTCAATCAGTCCTGCCAACCTAGCCTACCACCGGACTCGTACCAATATGGCATCGCAAGATCCTCAGATCACGCACGACCCCGCCACGAACAGGTAAGCACCTGCCCTGCCTACCCTTACAGAGCAATGTGCCTGACATGACAAGTGGCGACGATGAGAAGTATGTGGGCGAAAAACAAGAGACGACATATATCGACCTAGAGAATAGCGCAACGGCAAAGTATGACAACCTCCTGCCGTCTTTGTACAACCTTTGTGGCTGAGAAATGATAGGATTAAAAACCCCTTGGCTCACCTTTCCAATGAGGAAGTCATCAAGGATGTTGAGGAGTTCTCAAGGAGCAATGACTTCACAGACCTCACAGACCTCCTCGTAAGGGGTGCGCTTGTCGCAAAGGACCCTCCGGCCTTTGAGAATGTTCCAGGTCTTACCGAGCCGGAGAAAGAAGCCATTCGCAATGAGGTCTTGCACAAGTGGCGTCAGCCAAAGTCTCTCTACTTCACCATCATCCTTTGCTCGATCGGAGCAGCTGTACAGGGTTGGGATCAGACGGGCTCCAATGGCGCCAACCTCTCCTTTCCTGATGCTTTGGGCATTCCGATCAGTGACCAGCTGGCGAACGGCCAACCGAATCCGAATGCAGCACGCAATCAGTGGTATCAAGGTCTGATCAATGCCGGCCCCTACATCGCCTCAGCATTCATGTAAGCCATTTGGATTCACGATGGCGGGCTGTGATACTGACACCTTTTAAGTGGCTGTTGGTGTTCTGATCCGCTTAACAACTACTTTGGTCGCCGAGGAACCATTTTTGTGTCTGCCGTCTTTTGCTTCTTGAGCCCAATTGGTTCTGCTGTCGCTCAGAGTAAGTACATTACATCTCTAGTGTTCACACGGATTACTTTACTGACAACCCATAAGCGTGGGATCAACTTCTCGTTACTCGACTTCTGCTCGGCATCGGCATGGGCTGCAAGGGCTCAACCGTCCCCATCTTCAGCGCCGAAAATGCACCCGCATCAGTTCGAGGTGGCCTAGTGATGAGTTGGCAAATGTGGACAGCTTTCGGCATATTTTTGGGCACTTGCGCCAATCTGGCCGTCAAGGACACTGGCTCCATCTCATGGCGTCTTCAGTTTGGATCTGCTCTGATCCCCGCCTTGCCTCTTCTCTTCGGAGTATACTTCTGTCCAGGTGCGTCGACCCTATATCTTTCAACCTACACTAGACGACTGACAGCCTTCTAGAATCTCCTCGCTGGTACATCAAGAAGGGCAAATACCGCAATGCCTTCCAATCACTCCAGCGTCTCAGAAACACCGATCTGCAGGCCGCCCGTGATTTGTACTACATCTTTGCTCAACTGCGCATGGAGGCCAGTCTGGTCAAGAAGAAGACCAACTATGTGACGCGCTTCATTCAATTGTTCACGATTCCACGAGTTCGCCGAGCCACTTTGGCATCCTTCACCGTGATGATTGCACAACAAATGTGCGGCAGTGAGTACAAGGAGTCTTCGTCGTATTTGTATTTCAAGATGTACTGAATTGATGTGCAGTCAACATCATCGCCTTTTACTCTTCCACCGTGTTCTCGGAGGCCGGTGCATCTGTTACGGACTCACTATTGGCATCCTGGGGCTTTGGGCTCGTGAACTTTGTATTTGCGTGGCCCGCAATTTGGACTATCGATACCTTTGGCCGCCGATCGCTCCTGTTGTTCACGTTCCCTCAGATGGCATGGACCTTGCTCGCTGCAGGTCTTTGCTATTTGATCCCCTCGTCAAGCTCAGCGCATCTGGGTCTGGTCGCCCTTTTCATCTACTTGGTGCGTCAAAAAGTCCTTCCTCTCTCAGAGATAAGAGGTATACTGATTCTTTCCACCAGTTTGCGGCCTTCTACTCTCCAGGCGAAGGTCCCGTGCCGTTCACATATTCGGCAGAGGTCTTCCCTCTCTCGCACCGTGAAGTCGGTATGGCATGGGCCGTGGCAACCTGCTTGTTCTGGGCAGCTGTCCTCTCGATCACTTTCCCGCGAATGCTGTCCGCCATGAGTCCAACGGGCGCCTTTGGATTCTATGCAGGTCTCAACATCTGTGCACTCGTCATGATTTTCCTCTGGTTGCCAGAAACCAAACAAAGGACCTTAGTAAGCCAAGTCTTCCACCCCTTGTTCCCCTCCTACAGCACTTCTAACATTGGAACAGGAGGAGCTTGATTACATCTTCGCCATTCCGACCCGCACTTTTATGAAGCATCAAGTTGGCACCGTTTTGCCGTGGTGGATCAAGACCGCCATCTTCCGCCGCAAGATAGGCCCTTGCCCTTCACTTTGGTCATTCGATGGTCACGTTGACAACGACAAGGAGTTTGTGGAGACCATCCGCAGACAAAGTGAGGCTGTCCAGGGCGGCCGGCGCCGGAGCAGCATTGCGGACAGGATCGCCAACCGATTCTAAACTTGTCCGTAGCGGACCACGATGTTGTGGGAAGAGATGGAGATGGAAACATTTCAGTGAGGAGGGATTATGGATAAATGAACAGACGAAAATGCACAATACCCCAGTGTTGAAGGCTGTGCTAGAATGATAAATCAATTTGAGTTATCGGTATGGACAAAGTTTGTATGTAGAACGTCGTCAATAAATCGTAAAGGCGACAACGATGAGCCTCGAAGTCTTTTTTGCTTGATGATTGCAAGTTAAAGGTTAACATTGTTCTTGCACATGATAGATGGCACACTTGACTTCTCACTTTTGGCACAGTTGCCTCGCAGTGGATTGTTGCAGAATGCTGGAGTTGGTACTTCCGATGAATGTTTGCTGCTGTATGTAGTATCATGCGAAAGACCTGTCATTCATCTTCGTCTTCGTCTTCCCTCCGGGACTAGCCACTCGCACTCAGACTCGCCTACTGCTTCCTGACTTCTTCCAGAGTGTTCCTGTCGACTGCCTGAGCTCCTAGTTTTTGCTCCCTCCGTACTCACTTTGCAAGTCCCCAATTGCCTCTTCCATGCCAAAGCAAACCTCTCTGCGCTAAGTCCACACCTCCGTCCCAGTCGTCTCCCAACCCGTCTCGCTGTGCCAAGCCCCACCTTTGGCGTTGGATGTGGTTCATGGATATGACTTTTCCCGACTGTTCGTGTTATCCCAAACTAATCCATCCGGCGGAGTAAATTGCCATATGGGGCCATATAGCTTCTCCGCTGCGAAGCCAATGCTCGTCATCGCGTGCAGGAAATCCGTCCAGCTAATTTCGCCGCCCTGGGAGGGGTTAGAAGGTGTTGGGAAGAGAGAGGTGAAGACTTTGTATGCGCGTCGGGGGAGGGTGAAGACTGGGAAGGGCGGAATCGAATCGACGGGTAGAGGTGGTGTTGCGTCGCTGGAATCGGGTGGGTGAGATAGGCCGCGGGTTTTGATCTTGGGTGCTCGAAATACTTCAGGTCCTTTGAAGTTGCCTGGTTTATCGGATTCAACATTAAGGCGGGAAAATGAGTCACTAAGAGCTTCGTTTTCTTTCCCCTTGTTAGGCAGCTGGGACACTTTTGGTGGAGGTGTCCATTCTGGCGTGCGATGGATCTCTCGAGCTTTCACATCGTGACTGAGGAATATCTCGTGAAGAGTCCTGTTGATATATTTCCGAAAATACGCATCGACGACCTTCCACAACCTATCCAGTTGAGCTTCAGCTTGGCGACAGACGTTCACGTTTGTCATGCTGTCGGCCTTTTCGATGGGATATTTCAGGTATTTAAGAGTGGGACGACGATGCGTGCGAGATTCGAGGTGATGTCTTCACGGAAAAATTGATAGACAGTTGCTGCATCTTCCGATGCTTTAGTGTACCCCGGACCTCTGTTCTCTGGGCTCATCTCTAGTTCCAAACCCGTAGCCCATGGATAGAAGGTCTTTACCTGCCTCACGATTTGCGTAATGAGGGCCAGGTCGGAGAAATACTCGGTGACGTAGGACGACATTCTGCCAGGGCAGAGGTCAACGCATCGCTGTAGCTCATCTACGAGGTTGGGAAGCTGGGCCTAAAACACCTTGTCTGCATCCCACAGCATGGCGAATGGCAGTAGTAAGCGATCCTTGCCGATACCCTGTTTCGTCCTGGTTTGCATGACGGCTGTTCCGGGTTGTTGGGTTCTCGAACAAAGCGCTCGCGTATTGGTGGTGAAGCTGGCACGCCGGACTTCAATTTTGCAATCAGACCCTGTGAGAGCATTTCGGCAGCAAAGCCTAGCTCCACCAGGGCGATGTTGAGCTTCTCGGGCAGAGGGCGGTTCTGGTAAAGAGTTCCGACAGATTTGAATGCATCGTCTAGACTGACTGCGTAGTTGTAAAGCAAACCCCAACTGAGAAAGGACATGTAAGCCTCGACGGCTACGCTTCTTATCACTCGGTTCCAGAGAACCTCGTCACCGTCGTGTGGATGGCGTTGGCCCCGTATGTCGAGAAGGCTTTCCTGGAGATACTGCGCATGATCAACAGCTACGGATGCGAAATACCCTGGATCTTCTCTAAGATCCCAAATATGGTCTTCAGCAGCAGCCCGCCTGTCCTCCACCAGGGGAACAAGCAGGTGGGTATCTAGCTTGGCTGGTAGTCTATACGGTGCTTCTGCTGCCAACGAAGAAAGTTGTGCGTAGGAGGTCTCGGAAGCAACGATTGGTGGTGGCTCGGGTTGCTCAAGAAGTTGGAGGCTGGCCAGCTCATCTCGTGGGACATCATGGAAAAATTGATAACAGCACTCGAGGAGGAAAGAATAGATCTTGCTCTGGACTTCCAGAACGAGAAGTCCCGTCCCTGGCTGAAACTGGAGACCATTATGCATCAGCATGAATGCGTCGTCGTCATCGTCCCAGCTAACCAGGCGACCGTAGCCACTTGCATCTGATTCGCCAGAGATGTACATCGTGTGTAAATTGAGGAATACCGGTATAATCATCTTGCCAGTCTATCCAACATGCATTGCGTTGAGATCGGCGTGGGCAAAGCTATGGGGTGGATTTCGACCGCGTGGATTCAAGAACAATAACAAGGCTCGTCCTTGAAGATCTTCCTAGTTGACATAGGGATATTTGAAAGCTTCGATATTTCTTGACGCAGCTCGCGATCCTGGCTTCTCAAGCTCCTGAAAATCCGGTCAGTGTCGCTCGGGCACGCCTGGCCAAGCGGCTAAGAGAACTTTCTTGCGTTGTTCTTTTCTCTTGTTCATCCAGCGTTTTCGAATCACCTTCTCGCGGCGCGCCAAAATGTCACGGAGGGGGATCAGCTACTGAAGGCGTCTTTAGAATAGGCCCTTGACCTGTTTCTGACTTCAGCAGGACATGGAAATGGAGGGGGAACTGGTAGATTTAGGTTTGCCCGGCTCATCATTTCGAAGAATGCTTGTGGGTTGTCGTAGAGGGAAGACATATTGAGGTCCATAACATCCACCCAAACAAAGTCACAAAGGTTCAATAGGAGTACACCAGGCTATTGCGTACGGAGTAGGGAGTAGATAGATGCAGCAGAGGATGGGTACTAGCCTGTCGCTGGTAGGAAAGAGCAAAGACTGTGGGACAGGAAGAGCTCTAGCCAGACACACACCGGGCTAGTGGACACGTGGTCCGGGGTACTAAGCACAATTAGGTATTCTAGGTACCCCTTTCCTATTAGGGAGCTTACTTCCACGCGCTCTTTGACTCCACGACAAATTCTGATAGTCTTCAGGCTGTTATGCTGTTACGCCAATGATAAACAATCCATACCTGTCCTTGAATCTTCCATGTCCACGTCTCACTCCTCAAACATCTCCTCGCATGCGACCCTCTTTTAAGGCCGATATGCCTCAGGCTGCCGAGAACTGGCACCAGCGGGTCTCCTGATAACTACGTCATGCTCACGTATGCACCTTTCAACCGGCTGGTGCCACCAGTGCCGCCAACATCCATGTGGCTAGGCTTTCACCACCCATGAGTACTAAGCACAAATAGCCATGCCCTACCCGCCGTCCTGGTACGCGTCTTTCCCACAGCTGAGCCTAGGTACCCTTATCCTGTAAGCGAAGCAGAGGACCAGAGACCACACTTACAGCATCCAAAAATGGCCGAAAAACTGCATCAGACAACCCAAAACATTGTTGACGACATCAAGTCGGGACTACACGGCATCCACGGCGCAGGTGATGCTTTACGGGGCGGTGCAATGGAGGCACTTGACAGCGTCTTCCATAAACAAGAGGGTGAGCAGAGGAACCGAGAGATCGCCGCGCACGGCCTGGCGGAGATGAGGGGAACCGAAGACCGCTTTGAAGAAAGACACCATCAACACGAGGCACACCATCTAAAAACTCATCAGGGCCTGGGAAACGAGCACCATCACCAGCACTCTAACGAGGGACAAGGGAATCACTTTGCCGACGCTCATGCAAGGGACATGGCGACCGAAGGGCATCGTAAGGCAACAGGAATCGTCTCGGAAGAGGGTGACAGCATGAGCGCTGCACGGGCAGCGATGCAGGAGAAGTATTAATCGGCCAAGGAACACATTATATCCTTGGGAGAGGACCGCTGGTGATGTTTGATCAGAGATATTCTGCTTCGTCCTCGCCTAGCGCTATTGATGGTCTGATTATTGGACCTCAGAATTCCGAGATCCCATCTTTCACCACGATTTTTCCAACATCATCATCCCTTGCTCCCTCCACAACACTTCTGATGAACTCTCCACCGATGCTGGGGTGCTTCGCGCCCATCTCCTTGGCCAACAGTCGTGCATTCCCCAGATCTGTCTCCAAGAATCCAGGCCCAACAGCCCAAACCTTGACTCCGTCTGCCTTCAACTTGTGATTCCAATCCACCATCAACATGTTCAGCGCTGTCTTACTGCACCTATACCCAATTGTTTCGAAATCGATCTTCTTCGGCCACCCAGCAGGCTGAGGCGGGGTGGGGAAATAAGACCTGCTCGCTTTTGTGACATTGGAGAGACCTGTGATGAAGATCAAACGAGGATCCGGGGACTTGAGCAAGAGTGGCATAAATTTCCAGGTTAAAACGTTTGTACCCGCCACGTTGACATTGTACGATCTCACGAAGGAATCGCGGAGGCTAACCTCGCCGGCTACGAAGGCGAGGTCAAATGTCGCCCCTGTACGCGTGGAAATCAGCTCGGGTTGGTGAAACATGACCCGCACGAGCCGCAGGATACTGTACCAGCATTATTTATGATTGCGTCAATTTGTCCCAGCCTCGTCTTGACTTGATCGAATGCCATCTCGATCGACTCGTCACTGTTGAGATCGACTTGGAGGACTTCCACTGTGTTGGCCGAGCCACTACATTCTTCGTGCAGCTTCTCCATCGCACGCTGCGCCTTCTCTAGAGAACGACTGCCCATGAGGACATGATATCGCTGGTTGGATTGAAGAAGCGCCTTGACTGTCTCGTAGCCAATGCCATTGTTGCCACCTTTCTCATGCTCAGCGCCGCCACGACAAAATAACGCCAAAACCAAGTGATAAGGACAAGGACAAGGACTCACCAGTTACAAGAGCAATTCTTCGGGCAGCCATTGCCGCACTCGTCAATAACCCCTGGAGCGAGTTTCTGCTCTGTCCTCTTGGTTATGAAAATTGGAATTGCTCCCGTGGTATTCAGCTGCTAGCCCAAGGTCTCCAAACTTTCCGTCTCGAGCTGAGTATGCTGTTTCTTATATGCTCCGCGCCATGGGATCGGGGTCGAACACGGATTTAATTGTCCCTCTTGATGGATACAAGGGGAAACCCTAGCCCACGGCATCCAGTCGGCTCAAAGTCTCCACCTAAACCTTTGGTATTTCATTGGCGATACAAGTCATCCATAAACCAGAGCTATTCCTCCTCTGGACAAACCCTGCGAGACAAGGCAAATGCTTCTGGAGATGATGCAAACCTGCTGCCCAGCTTGGTCCACAGACTGAAATTGACCCATTACTGAGGGCCAGCCTTCTCCTGCATACAGCATGAGTGCTTGGGAGTTCCATCATGCTACCCACAGTTTCGCATGCAGTCGGGCCGCCGGCCGGGGACGGCTTTCGACGAGCTCATCGAACAGCGCTCTAGGAGCATTGAACGAGTAAGCAAATTCGCAGATAAGACAAGAGAGAAGGGGGAGAAGCAGTTGCAAAAGCTGTCTAGTGCTGCGCTTTACTGGCCCCCTTGGCTGGGATTCGCTGAAACGCATTAAGGCTGGCGTAACACATATGCGGGCTCGGCGGCTAGCTGTTAATCATTGTCAGACAGTCATTTGAATCCAACACCGTCAAGTTTCAGAGGTCGAATCAAAGGCCTAGGCTTCGACTCGCGACCCTACTTCAAGCCTCATCAAACACAGACAACTGACTATCTGGGCTATGCCATAACCATTGAGCACAATACATACCAACTTTCCAGAGTAGGTAGAACGTGAAACAATCATCTTCCATTGCATCACCTTCAAGATGTCTGGGCAACCCAACAATGCAGGATCCAGAAGCAGACATCCACAACTTCTCAACCTCCCCATCTCAGCATCGACTGCCGACAGTTTCCGCAATTGAAGCTCTGCAAAATATATCGGCCAAATTTAAAGGGATACCATGCAGTCTCCCAGCTTTGGACGAAATCCTTACAAATGACCGCAACGGACTCTCGAGGGCTACCCCCGGCATTCAAAGAGGCTACGTTACCGAAGTCTATGGACCACCAGGCGTGGGAAAGACCACATTTGGCCTACAAGCTGCTGTCAATGCAATTCAGACCTGCCAGGAAGATTCCGAGGTCCTCTGGATCGATACAGGTTCTCCCTTTATCGAAGAAAGACTGGACGATCTGATGCGCGCGTACACAGTCCCTGCAGAGACCGATCCCCCTTCATCACCACCAATGCCTTTGAACGCCGGTATACCCCTGGAACACAACTTTACTCACCTCAGTGCCTACACGCTGCCTCGTCTGCTGACAGTCTTTCTGCATCCCCCCCATTCCTTTCCCTCCGGAAAGACGTGTTTGATCATCGTCGACGACCTCTCCAATCTCCTCCTCGGCTCATTTTCACGAAATCCACGAAACGTGAAGGCCTCCGCGCCGGCAGCCGTAAGGGAGAAGCTTGAAAAGCAAGCTGTGTCGAAACGCTTTCAGACTATTGAGAACCTCGGGGCAGCCATGTCAAAGATGGCGGCACTCAAAAACATTGCGATCCTAGTCCTAACGAACACGACAACAAGCTTAAGACGTCATAATAGGGCGACTCTAAAAGCGGCATTAGCCAGCCAGGCTTGGGACTCTGCGGTACATACCCGAATCATGCTTTATCGTGACTTTGCCGAAGATGGACACGGCCTCGACATGTCAGGGAGGCAGTCAATGGGCTTGCGTTACGCAGAAGTTCAACGAATGGCCTGGAAAGACATCTGCACAAACCCGGTCCCGTTTGCTATCCTGTCAAAGGGCCTTCTGCAATTGAATACGACCACTTCACCCAGTCAAGGTCAAGTTGATTCTCGCCCCGCTGATGACGTCGGAGTTTCCAATGTTGCCAAAGAAGAGGAACGCCCGCTTCTCCCCACAGAACTCTCCCAGCCATCCCAAAGTGATATACCAGCGCAGGGCAGAAAGCGGAAAATTATCGAGATCGGTGACAGCGAGGAGGAGGGCGAAGAAACCGGCACTGACGCGCCATCAGATTCGGACGAACCCGAGCTCCCAATCATGGACGAGATGATCCTCGAAACACACGAGACAGCACTGTTGAGAAGGGATCGCTACACACGTATTAGAGGCTCGGAGGACGAGATCCCTGTACCATCATCGGATTTAGCGGCGGAGGTCGACACAGCTTCACCGCCCGATGAAGACCACCCGTAAGAGTCACAGGTCCAAATGATACATGTATTTCTGGCAGCGACACCATCGTTGTGATTATAGCTCCTGTTTCTAAGGACAAGCTGTGATCCCGAAGTTATCCTGTGGTTTCAAGACCTAGCTTCGACGCATTGCGGGAGACTGGGCACATTTATGGACAAGAAGCCCTCGGACCCGATGGCTGCGGGGTGACCTATTTTAAGTGCCCCTCGCTGCTGCAGTAATAGTGGCCGCGTCTGACTTGGATGACTTTCGACCCCACCAAACGCAGCTGTGCGCAGCTAAATGAAGACAAATTCGTTTTGTCTGACGAACAAACATCACCCTGGTTCCTCTAGACGGCATTTTGGCTTGTCTGGGGCGCATTTGAGAAATCAGCTGAATAAACACCTAGACACCTTCTCTTGCAGTAGTTGCTCACAAGAACTCTTCTTTCATGAATATCTCGTGCCCAGACTTTCTTCTGGGCTCTTCAAGCCAGCTTTGTTTCCTCTAGGCGTACCGCTCGTCTGTGACCTCTTTGTATCCCCGCCCTCTCAGCCGTCAGCGTCCACTTGCTTGCCTTCAATTCTACGATCCTCTACCTAGACCGCGATTCAGCTGAGGGATATTTGAGAAGAATCACTAAACATGGCGACGCAAGGGCAACAAAAGCCACAGATTCAGCCTTGCCGTTACAAAACTGGTATGCTTATCGGTCGCACGTCGAATGGAGCATCCTGCTTATGTCCCTGCGTAGGGAAAACACTCGGTGCAGGCTCATACTCTGTGGTCAAGGAATGCGTTCACATAGACACTGGGAGATACTATGCCGCCAAAGGTATGTTCGCGGACAGTGCAGTGCGTTCATCATGGCTTATCTATTCGCAGTTATCAACAAACGGCTTATGGCCGGGCGGGAACATATGGTCAATAATGGCCCCCTCCCACCCTCAGCGAGTCTACACCTAACAGAAGCTTTGACAGGTGCGAAATGAAATCGCAGTCTTGAAACGTGTCTCGGTGGGACATCGCAACATCCTCACTCTAGTAGACTACTTTGAAACAATGAACAATTGTACAGCTCGACACCCCGAGAGTTTCGAGCCAGTCTGACATCGACACAGTATACCTTGTGACAGACCTTGCACTGGGTGGAGAGCTCTTCGACCGCATCTGCCGCAAAGGCTCCTACTACGAGTCCGACGCCGCCGACTTGATTCGAGCAACTCTGTCTGCAGTTGCATATCTCCATGACCACGGCATCGTGCACAGAGACTTGAAACCAGAGAATCTGTTATTCAGAACACCAGAAGACAATGCGGACCTCTTGATTGCGGACTTTGGTTTGTCGAGGATTATGGACGAGGAACAATTTCATGTCTTGACTACGACATGCGGCACACCAGGATATATGGCGCCCGAGATATTCAAAAAGACAGGTCATGGGAAACCTGTGTGAGAAAAGTCCATTTTAATCTGTGCCACGGCCTTTGAAGACTGATATAGATATTTTAGCGACATCTGGGCGATCGGTGTCATCACCTACTTTCTCCTCTGCGGCTACACCCCGTTCGACCGTGACTCAAACCTGGAAGAAATGCAAGCTATCCTCGCCGCCGATTACTCTTTCACGCCCGTCGAGTATTGGCGTAATGTCTCCGACACTGCGAGAGACTTTATCAAACGCTGCCTCACGATCGATCCGCACGCTCGCATGACTGCACATCAAGCTCTGCAACACCCCTGGATCAAGCCCGACACTGACCCCACATCTCCCGTCAAAGGGCCTGGAGACGGTCAAGACCTCCTACCGACGGTGAAGAAGAACTTCAACGCGAGGAGAACACTCCATAAGGCGATCGACACTGTCCGTGCGATCAACAAACTGCGAGAGGGCGGCGGACTGATGGCAGGCCACATGGACGGTGCCATGAGCGTGGACCCGAAACCCAAGCCCGAGATGGTCAATGGAAGCAAGGTCCTCAACGATCAGGGGCAGCAGATCCAAGGGGAGGAAGCGACGGGTGCGAATGCGTCACAAGGCGACGCTGATGCAATGGAAATCGACTCCAGAGGGAACGCCAGGGGTCAGACAGAGGACCAAATCCGACGCCAGCAGCAAAAGATCAATGACACGATGTCGGGTCTGTGGGGAAATCAGCAAGCAGCTCGCGACGTCTAGACCCATTGTTGGATTTTTTGGCGTCGTACTATAGCCCAAGATGGCGTGTTCCTTTTGAAAGTTACAATGCCTCCCAAACGGATTGCAATCGGGCGGTCGGAAGATTTATGTTGAGCAGGGCTGAACGAGTGATTTCCTTCTATGAATAGGTACGAAGTTGACCTCCAAGAGGGACACGCACAATGGCACAATTCCTGTGAGTACAGGAACTGGGGATCCAGGATTTCTTCTGTGCAACGGGATTCTGGGTTCGAATTTGACCTCATGACCGTTTTCATATCAAGACTGGACAGATATCCCGGAATAAACAGCAAAGTGGGCAAGTGGGGGCTTTACGGGTATCATTCTCGATTCCAATGCGGATATCTAACGCTAGTTAGCAGTACAGTTTCGCCCGTTGCTCTACCCCTGATCTCGACCTCACGAGATGACAACGCACGTGATTCTAGCGTCGTTTGATCATGAAAGTCATACCATTCCAAGGGTCGTACGCCATGGCTCATGCAGAAGCAAAGTACACCTTTTTGGATTCTTTCTCTGACCGGGCAGTTTATTCTCCTTGATCCATCCCGCCCGGCGCCTGTTGTCTCCCCATCTGCCTCGCCTTTAACAACTCATCGCATAACAGGAGGTTACTCGCAATTCCCTGACTACTCGCGATACTGTTCCTCAACACGCGGAAGCCGTCAAACACGCCTTCTTGCACAGGATCCATTGGCTCTCCAGTCACGAGATCTAATCCCACCACATTTCCCTCGGCAAATTCATCTTGCAGGGCGGCTAGTGCGTCCTGGATGTCGTGTCCAGAATTTGCGGCGAGTGTTTTCGGGATGATCAAAAGTGCGTCTGCGAAGGCAGCAACACCCCATTTGGCTTTGCCCTTGACTGTTTTTCGCACCGCTTCTGACGAAAGGTGTGCTGCAGCAGCGATCTGGAACGACCCAGCGCCGGGAACGACGCACCCGTCCACGATGGTGTTGTATACGCTTCGTAAGCCGTCTCTGACTGCGTCTGTAATTTGGGTGATGCTGTGCTGGTTGGGCCCCTTGATTAGAAGTGTAACTGACTTTGGGTCTTTCACTTCCTCGACAAAAGTGTATTTCTCCTCGCCCAGGGTCTGCTCGTAGACCAGTCCTGCCCATCCAAGCACTGAAGGATCGAGATCATCAACACTGTTCTGCGCCTTTCCACCGCAGACGAGTTGGAGACGTTCCATGTTCCGTCTCTTTGCTCGCCTAAGCGCCAAGATACCATTTTTGACGAGGACATCGAGACTCAGTGGATCGATACCCTTCTGGTTGATCACCACAAATGACTTCTTAGGATCGGATCCACACACTTCATTCTTCAGAGCGACAATCTTCTTGAGTTTTTCGTCAACGAAGCGACGCTCTGAAGCGACAAGTTTGTCTCTTTGTTCGGCGCTGCTGTAATAAAACCCGGAGTTGATTTCAGACTTTTCATATTCGAGAGAGACGTTCAGCGTGAGAATGAAAGCGTTTTCGACTCGTTTCGGCATATCAGGATGTCGCGCGCCATGGTCTAACACTAAACCTCGAATCAAGGTGGTGTCAGAACTTAGTTTGTGTTGCAATTTCATGATTTCAATCATGTGCAAGTCGGGTTTTTGAGGAGGCCGGTGGATGGCTAATACGGCGTCAACGATAGATGGCGTCAACTGTGTGGCAAGAGCGGCGTTGATCTTTGTGGAGAGGGAAGTTTTTGCAATCGAGAGAAGTAAATTGCGGTCGATATCACGGGTGATTTTGAAGGTGTCAAGAAACTTGAGGGTCTCTGTTTTGGCGATTTCAAAGCCGTCGGTGATGACTCTTGGATGCAAACCTTCTTGGATGTATCTGTCTGCTTGTTTTAGGAGCTCGCCTATCAGTAGCACCACAGACGTTGTACCATCGCCAGTAATGTCGTCCTGCGCCGTTGCAGCGCGAGCAATCAAGGTCGCGGTGGGGTTTTGTATTGACATCTCTTTCAGCAACACCGCACCATCTTTTGTCAGCTTTATTTGACCTGACCCGTCAACCAACATCTTGATTGTGCCCGAAGGGCCCAGATTCGACTTGAGAACATCCTGGAGGCCTTCCCCCGCGTTGATGTTGATTCGAAGTGCCTCTGCTCTCCGGCGGGATTCTGCTTTAGGGTTCAAAAGCTGCGTTGCTATGCATAGTTAGATAAATAGTCGCCGAAAAAGATCAGTAGACTTACCAGACATCTTGTAGTTGTTCAGATCATGGTGGTAACACTAGATTCGGCCTGTTTGAACTTTCATGGCGGGACTGCATACAATTTCATGCCAAGGAATCTCAGTTGATCTTGGAAGGTCTGCCGGAGGACACTCATACCAATCATACTGTGTGCCAAGACCGAAACCCGCAAATCGGAGCATCCTCAGTGCAACTTCTGAAGCTGCGGAATTCTTTTCTTGGGGAAGTCTTAAAATTTCGAGGTAAAACTCACGCTCTCCTAGCATCTATTCCTTAGTAGAGATTGACTACAGCTACACCTTTCAGATTTTCCAGAGGTGTGACTTGGGTAGCCCAGCTGGACTGTGAAGCCTGCGCCCTTCACTCCCCATTCACACAGTTGCGCCATGGCCGATTTTCTCCTCCATGAAGGGCCCATGGGCTATTCCGTGTTCAAGGTCGTCCACCAGGCTGATACTGTCGGCAATCGTCTGAAAGAGGTTCAAGATAGTGTTCAAGATCTTGCACGATTTGGGAAGATGGTGGACCTCGTCAGTTTCCTGCCATTCGAGTACGGCTCTCATTATCGCTCAATTATAGTGCATAGCTAACCATGCCTCAGGAGCGGAAAGCAGGCGCTTTCAGAGTTGAACGACATCTCTGAAGGCATCGCATCAGACTATCTCAAATCCTTCCTCGAACTAAACCTCCCAAAGGCTGGAAAGAAGAACAAAATCACCTTGGGTGTCTCGGACAAAATCCTTGCGGCCAGCATCAAGACAGCATTCCCCAACATCGAGTGTGAGACTGGAGATACAAGCGAAGTCGTTCAGGACATGCTTCGAGGAATCCGGCTACACTCCGAGAAGCTCCTCAAACAACTCCGCGAAGGTGACACGAATACTGCACAGCTTGGTCTAGGCCATGCGTACTCCCGGGCCAAGGTCAAGTTTTCCGTGCAGAAAAACGACAATCATATTATTCAGGCTATCGCAATACTCGACCAGCTAGATAAAGCGATCAACACCTTCTCTATGCGTGTGCGCGAATGGTATTCGTGGCACTTCCCAGAGCTCATCAAGATCGTCTCAGACAACCACAAGTATGCCAAGGTGGCACTATTCGTCAAGGACAAGAATACCTTATCCGACAGCAGCCTTCACGACCTAGCTGCTGTAGTAGACGATGATGAGGAAATCGCAAAGAGTATCATTGATGCGGCCAAAATAAGCATGGGTCAAGAAATTTCGTCTTCAGACATGGAAAATGTGACCTTGTTTGCGGAACGAGTGGTCAGCCTCGCTAACTACCGAAAGACACTGCACAGCTATCTCGTCTCTAAGATGGGCGTGGTTGCCCCCAACCTGGCTGCCCTTATTGGGGAAATTGTGGGAGCGCGGTTAATTTCTCACGCTGGCAGTCTGACCAACCTGTCAAAATATCCCGCTTCTACAGTTCAGATATTGGGAGCGGAAAAGGCTCTTTTCAGGGCATTGAAAACGAAAGGAAACACGCCCAAGTATGGACTGTTATACCACTCCTCATTTATTGGAAGAGCCGGGCAGAAAAACAAAGGAAGAATATCACGATTTCTCGCAAACAAGTGCTCGATCGCCTCGAGGATTGACAACTTCTCCGAAACTCCATCTACAGTCTTTGGACAAGCACTAAAGAAACAAGTTGAGGAACGTCTAGAATTTTATTCCTCGGGGGCACAACCCACCAAGAATGAGGCAGCTATGGTAGGTTGTGACAATTTTGCAACGAACGGCCCCACACTAACTTCGCACACAGAAGGATGCTATGGAAAAAGTTCTTGCAGAAATGGAAGTCGAAAACCCTACTAAAACGGCCGCCGATCAAAGTGAAACAGCAGTTCAGAAGCTCGATAGCGCAAAGAAGGACAAGAAGAAGGATAAGAAGGAGAGGCAAGACAAGACCGTAGACCCAGAAGACACTGGCAAAAAGGAGAAAAAGGAGAAGAAGCGGAAAGTGACCGAGTTGGATAATGAGGAAAGCGAGAAGAAAAAGAAGAAATCAAAATCCAGGGATTAGGAGGGAGTCCAGCAATGGTTTCTTTTTGGCAAGGTGTTGGCGGTCCTTTTATTATTATGCTTGCTATGAGGCATTGAGCTTTAGCCAGGGCATTCCTGGTTACTCGGTATTGATCACTCCACAGCGAAGGGTGCCTTGGCATATATGAGATACACATCAACTTGACAATGCGGGAGGCGCTTCAAGCTCTACACCAATATCATGACTGTACCTGAATTCGTTATTGGCTTCCTGGCTGGGACAAGTCACTTTTGAAGCCCTGCCGAGTGGCACAATCCCCCTCCATAATCGCTGGCAGCAAGTTTGGCGCATTGTACTTTGGATCAGTTTCTTTGACCCAATAGAAAGAAGTCGGTTGAGACTTTGAGGAGAGTTTTCATTCGCCGCAACATCTATTGGCCAAGGACGTTGTGTCATTGTCAACCTCTCACTCCAGTACTTACCCTTCACTTCTGTCATTGGATCTATGTCGTTCCACAAAGCGCAGGTGAATGAGTCGTTGAGACTTACACATCACCCCCGGTGGACTGCTGGATAGATTTACGGGGGTTGCTCTAAGTGCGCATGACCGTCTTATTTGCACTGTCCTCCGAAGTCCGCGCATGATGACTTCAACTTCCCCCAAGAGAAAGCGAGGCTACCTTCACCCCTTGGACACAGAGGCGCCAGGACCTCGACTGTTGAGTGAAAGCGACTTGGAAGAATATGACGAAGGTAGTCCTCGAAGCAAAGTTGCGCGGAAGTTGGATGACCTCGAAATTCACGGCCGCCAGGATCAGGAAAACCATGACACCAGTGGGAAGCAGAACAGACACCTCACGATTCCTGTAATATCATCGACTGGAGCACCTAACCACCATAGGAACATTGCGACACCAGAGAACAAGCGAATGCCAGAAAGTCTGACAGATGCTGATTCCAGACCTACTACCGACCCAACAAAGACACCAGGAAATCTATCCCGCTCCAAATCTCCCCACATGGCAAGTGAGATGTCTCATGGATTTTGGCAAGATTCTGAAATCACTGGTCATGATCCCGACGACCCAAGCGACGACGGATATGGGATAAACGGCATTGGATTCAAACCAACAGCAGCAGTGGCATGGTCAAGATCGCAGCGGCGGAAACAGCAACTGTCCGACTACA
>WJFF01000127.1:6856-26305 GCA_011800825.1 Fonsecaea pugnacius | reverse complement strand
CCCAATAATCAACAGACTGTGTGGCGACGTCATCAGCAGCCCAACTCACTGCCACTCTTAATCCCCTTCCTCTGGTGCCTCTTCAACCCACTGTACCCCCCCAATCGATTCGTACTGAAGTAGTGTGATCGTCACAATCCTGCGGCTACTCGTCTGTAAAGACTCTTCATATTGATTGTTGTCCGCTCCTTGACAGCAAAATTCCCCTCCATCTGCTCAGTCATCTCGCCAGGGAGGAATTGAGTGTCGGCGGTCTCTGACCGTCTTGTTCATTCGCCTCAGCCTCCTTTATCACCCGTCTAGGATTGCCGCCCGAAAATCCTGTTCTAACCAGGGACATTCACGCTGCAATTATGTCAAGGTATCGCAGTGATCCTCGCTACTCTGAGGGCAACCTCCCGTATCGTGACCCTGCTCCTCAAAGATGGGATGCCGAGCGGTTTGTGCGTGAACGAGAAGTGCGCGCCCCGGCTCCACCGGTCCTTGATCAACGTCCTCAATACGCCGACTACCCACCCCGCCGTGCTCCAGTCTACGAGGACCAGAGATACTATGAGGAAGATCGCTATGGCCCTCGCGGTGCCAGCGAGCGCAAGTACTTTGAGGAGACCGACTACTATGATCCACGAGCGCAACGAGGTCAGATAGTCCCGTACGCTCCTGAACGACCAGCCAGACCTGATCCAGTCCCACGACCGGGCATCATCCGCCGTCAGTCGAGCCTGGACACATTCGACCGCAGGCCAGCCAGACGCTTGGATGACTACGACGATGGCCATCGTCCGCAACGGGGCCTTCCCCCTCGAGAATTGATCCAAGTCCGACCCCCTTCACCCAGACGGTATCCTCATTATGACGAAAAGTTCTACGAGGACATCCGCGTGCAAGACCCCGACTACTACGGTGATGATGGCTTCAGGGAATATCGGGAGCGCGAATGGGTCAAACGAAGAAGCAGGAACAGCAGCCCTTCCCCAGGGCCCCGTATTTTGAGGGAAGAAGAAATCATTGAAGAACGTAAGGAGGAGATAATTGAGGAGAAGCCATATCCACGACGAGGCAAGACACGGATGCCAAAAAGACTCGTCCATACTAAAGTGTTGTTTGATCTGGGCTACCCATACTATGAAGAGGTGAAAATGTCTAATTGTCCAAACAAGCACAACAAAACTGACTGTTGCAGGATGACCGAACCATCATCATTGAGAAGGCATTGGGCCCCGACAATATCGATGAGATTTTCACCAAGAGCAAGGAATATCGTGAGAGAGAAGGTAAGCTTTCCCAAGTTTGGCCTCTCTGTGAACCAGATATCTGAGAGTTGCAGTAACAACGACTCGGCTCATTGAAGCTCCGCCCAGTGTAGCCCCCAGTATCCGCGCACCTAGTGTGCATGGAGGCGAAGTGATCATTGAAAAGACTGAGAAAAGGGAGGAGATCAAGACTCTGCCACTTGCAGACGCACCCCGCTCCGTGCGTGATTGGGATGGCCTTTCTGTCCGGTCCCCGTCCCCTACAAGATCTCATCGATCACGGTCGCGAAGACGGTCGCGCCGTGGATCCTCGCCTGAAGTCTTCAAGGAGACTGTTGTGGAGAAGAAAGAGGTGATCAAGGAAGTCTCTCCCGCACGAACGCACCGATCCCACACCACGCACCGCCGAGGGTCGTCTGTCAGCGATGAGACAATTATCGAGCGAAGAATCACTCGAGAAGAAGTCGAAGATTCCAACTCGGTTCATGTTGGCCCGCTTGCACTGGTGGTCGATCGTAAGCCACACCGCAGTGAGCGAGATATCAAGGAAGAAATCCGTAGGTTGGAGGCTGAAAGGCGAGAGTTAAGGCGCGAGAGACGGTACGAGCGCGAAAGTGGAGAAATTATCAAGATTGAACGAGCCCGTGAGCGATCTCCATCACCTAGAGGAGAGGTCATCATTGAGAGAAGGGGCGACGAGGTTCTCGAAGTTAAGAAGGATCGGCGAGGTAGGATGTCGTTGATTGTCAAATGAACAAAGTTTTCCTGATTGACCGGCGTTGGACAGGTCGCTCACGCTCGGCTGCCCCAAGCCCGGCAATCATCAAGGCCATGATGGCCACTCTGACCTGAAAAGTACTTCAGGGAAGCGCATACAATTTGGGTTGGTGAACAGCCCTCCAGAAGGAACTCCAGGGAGGCGACGGGATACAATTTACATTATCTGCGCCTATCCTTCTACTATGTTTGGTTTGATCGATCTACGACAAGTTTCGAAGCAACGCTGCTGCACTTGGACAAAGTATACGGAATGAGCTTGACGGTCTGGAAAACGACGGCTGGTATGATACACAGCTATGAACGAATCTCATATGTGAAGTTGGTGGGCTGTGGATGGAGGATTCAAGTTCTGAAATTTGGAGATAGACATGAGTTGGATGACTACGTTACATACCTTCTTCAGTTTTCAATCTCATCTTATAACACCCATCTTTTGGAGCCTCTAGATGCCAAAGAGAATGGTTCGTTGAGACTGTTTCGGGCCCTCGTAGGCTCTCTAGGGGTCATATCCATGTACGAGGTACCTCTAGAGAGGACCAAACAAGCTTGTGGGTTGCCGTAGTGAGGCGCACATGTGAGCAGGATTCACCCCCACACGCCCCCGGCGCCCGTTTGGCCGATGTCAGACTGCATCTCATCTGCCTTGTCTCCCTGATAATCCAACAAACAAATTGCTTGCATTGCCCTTTACCCACTGCCCTCCATCCATTACCCTTGGTTTCTCTTAACTACATATCTCTCTTTGATCCGTCGTCTCCCGTCGTCGCTGTGATCTTGAGCAAATTGTTGCAACCATGGACAAGTTTTCTGCCTTTGGCAAGAATATCAGGTGCGCCCCCCCTATCCAATGAATCCTCGATCAAATAACCCAGGCTCGAATTCCCACTGACTGAATGGGTGCTGTTAGTACGGCATTCAATTCGACAGTTACTCCATCCTGGCAACGAAGTCAACAGTATCTCAAAGAGCAATTTGGAAATGCTGAAGATAAGGTCCGCATCGTCAACAATACTCGATGACTGAGCGACCTCCGCTGACGAAGAGATTCTCAGACACAACTGCCTGCGGACTACATTGAGCTTGAGAAACGAGTCGATGCTTTGAAGCAAGTCCATCAGAAACTCCTTGATGTCACGTACGGCTCCCATGATCAACGTCGAGATGTTCCATTGACAACTTTCTAGCAAGCAATACCAGAATGAAGCCTACGACTACCCACCCAATATCCGCGAATCCTTCGGTGATCTCGGTCGCAGCATCTCGGAGAAAGTGACACTTCTCTCCAAAGCCCACAACGCATCCGAAGCAGCAACTGCCTTTACTGCTCCCCCTTCGGCAAAGCCTCAACCCAAGACATTCAATCATGCCATTGCCCGCGCTTCGCTCGCAAGCTCTCAGCTTATCAAACAGTCCAACACCTCGGGGACCGGCGAAGACCCGCTCGCAAACGCTTTGGAGAAATATGCGCTTGCGGAAGAGAAAGTGGGCGAAGCTCGATTGGCGCAGGACCAGGCCATTCAGTCGCGATTTCTTGCTGGATGGAGCACCACGCTGAACACAAACATTCAGTTCGCGACCAAGGCAAGGAAGGCGGTCGAGAATAGTCGTTTGCTATTGGACAGCACCAAGACGGCCAAGAAAGGTCAGATTCAGGGTCGCGGCATGAATCCGGATGATGAGACCGCGCTGAGCGAGGATGCTCGTGCGGAGATTGAGGCCAAGGAAGACGAATTTGTCTCGCAGGTCGAGGAAGCCCAAGGGGTAATGAAGAATGTGAGTCTGTCCCATGTATACGACGGCCTGAGACCTCGACGAAACTAACCTTTATAGGTGCTCGACACCCCCGAACCGCTCCGCAACCTAGCGGACCTGATTGCTGCGCAACTAGAGTACCATAAAAAGGCGTATGAGATTCTGTCTGAATTGGCCCCAGAGATCGATCAGCTCCAGGTTGAGCAGGAGAGCAACTACCGCAAGAGCAGAGAGGGTGCTTGATCCGGCCTCAGAGCCTTCGGCTCGCGGACTTTGTACTTTGTTCCGGTTGCTATTGTGGTGTCTGCAATGGGATGATTGGGATGGAGGAAACGTGGTCCAACTTAAATCCGCATACCAAATGTCATTTGTTGCTGTTGTTGTAACTCGTAGATATTGGTGTCAGACTAGTCTATTGCTCTCTCGTTCTGACCTGCCAGCTGCGCGGATGTGTCAAGGGCTGCCGAAGATTTCCCGCTGGTGACACAACTTGCGGCGTCTCGCATCCGAAGCTTCTGCCCTGGTTCGAAGTGCGGCCTTCGTCCTGCTTTGCATCCACGAGTATCAACGACGGCATACCGACACAGAACTACTCGCCTCTTCAAACGACTGATCCCATATCCCTCTAGGGACCGCGTCCTTTCCACAGAACCCCTCGCGAACCTGCGCGGTTGACCTGGGGCGTATCCCACGACCTTTCAGTTCACAACTCCCGCATTCACGCTGGTCCCTCGAGGTTTTGACCAAAGGGATTAAGGACATATACACAAGATGGCAAACGGGTACGTCCACATCATATATACACGGAGCCTCTGAGCCCAAGACTCCGTCTTTGCACACTCGATTCTTCGACACAACTGGCCTAGCGATAGAAGCACGGGAGACGATGGCCACTGCGAACGAGGACAAGAGGAGCGGGGCTTTACAGTTGGAGGAGGCTTCCAGCCTAGGGATAGATTCGACTCATTGAGAAGAGAAGTCGAGACTTCTCCTTGCTCTAACAGCTTCTACAATTTGTCTGCCCGGTGGTGTCAGGAATGAAGTCAGTCTCGCGCTGACCTATGGACTCTTCTGGCAGGTGGTCTATCCTCATCGGGTTGATTGTCATCGTCGTCCTCAGTGTCGCGGCGTGGTTCCTGAGCCCGAAGGGTGAAAATCAAACGTACGTTTCAATCAATCCACACGCCTGTGTCCTTGTCGAGTTTGACCTATGTCATGGAGCCACAACCCCTTGAATTGTTTCAAATGCTTGCCCTCGAGTTCGAAGCTGGTCGATCGTCATATACTGACTTTTGCTTCTCTAGGATATGGAGAAGCACCCTCATTCTAAGCTTTGCAAGTTGTTATATCATGTGGGGTACGTACGACGCGGGTTCTTCAGTGCACAACTCCTGCTTTCCGCTCCTTGCTCTACTTTCCACTACCAATACCATGACCCGGAAAGCCCAGGCCTTTGCAAGGTAGTCTCATGATGACGAGCGCAACATCGGAGTTGTTCCTTGGCAAGCATATCTTCTCATGATGCGGTCCGCTGACTGCCTTTGACGATACAGCAATTACCTTCTTCGCGCAATGGCACCCCCTAATCGAGCCGCGGATGGCCAAGTTGAGGCATGGATATGCTGGAGGGAGTTGAGCAGAATTACGCTTTAGGGAGAATTCCTTCGCTGTCGAGGACCAATAGATTTGCGCCCATCTCGAAAAGCAGCATGAGGAAACGGAAACATCAACACTCAACAGGACGTTTGTTTGCACAGTCGTGGTGTTGTGGTCGTAAAGTGAATGGAAGTTCCATGTATAAGATTCTATCTTCAGGTGCCCCAAACGGATTGCCATGGGTGTGCACATGCCATAGACAGTGCAACTTGGACTGGGCTCCCAAGGCTTCCTGGGCATCAAAATAAGACCTAGTCAAAAAGGTGTTCTAGCACATTATAAGGATTCGAAGAGCACAATTGGACATTCGACCCTTGATACGCCAATGTAGGAGACGCTCATGGTGTTACAACAGCTATGTACAATACAAACAATGTTTCCTACCAGTGAGGTCTTCTTGACGGCGGGCTCCTGGAAGCAAGAAGAGCAAAACCCCAGTCTCGTACCCTGCACCCTGGCGAAAGATACTGTGCAACATAGCGGCGTTGCTCCGTTCTGGAATATCTAGCATGCCGCGGCATTTCGTTTACCCGCGAGTCAATGATGGTTGCCCTGGCTGGAACAAGAACCAACAAGACGGCCCCGGCCTGGACGCGGGACCTGTAAACCACCGCCGTTGATCCTGCAGACTCGGCTCTCCAGCGTAGTGCGGCACCGATTCAGCCTTCTTTCTTGTTCTCCGTCTCACTCTGTTTAGCTTGGTCGGCTTCCTGCTGCGTATCAACGTCGAGGTCATCTGTAGTCTCCAGGACCGAGATTTTCACCTCGTCAGCTGGAGATCCAAGCTCTTCTGTCTCTGTCTTGGCTTCGTCTCCGCCCTCGTCGCCCTTGGAATCCTCGTCCTCGGGGCCAACCGAGGATGGTGGCTCCGCCCTGATTGGACTCATGCCCTCATTATCCTCGTCACTTTTGTCGTCACCATGTCCTGCGCTCTCGCTGGCGGCCGCTTCTATCCCGTGCGAAGCTGCTGCTCTGTCATGGGGCTGACCTTGCCTCTCTGAGTCAGTGGAACTTTCATCGTCCAGGTCATAGATATGACCCAGTATTGCCCCAAGCACGTCACTTCCACTCGTCCTGATCGAGCCACCGGAAGGCGATGTGATTTTGTGACCTCCTTCCTCTTGGAACGGATTGATTGTCTGTTCTATCGGCGTTTCTACTTTCACTTGTTCGTCTTTCGCATTCGCGGTGGCTGCACTATCGGCCGTCTTAACACTGCCGTCTCCACTTTCCGTAGTGGAAGTTGACTCAGATTTTTGGGAATTCATATGCGTGGACAATGGGTCGACATCCTCTGTTGTACCAGTGGGCGTAGGATCCTCTGGAGCGCGAGGCTCGTATTTTGGCACGGAGGAGGTAATGTCAAGCTTTGGCAAGTGGCGCTCTGGAGAAACACCTTTGGATCTGTCCATCCCTGAGTCATTCCCCTTCGAAGACGAGACATCCCTTTCCGAGTTTAAAGTGGTGTTTGGTGTCTCCGCCGGGTGAGGTGGTGAGGATTGGTTCTTCGGTGCCAATTCATTGCTTTTCGGGTGCTCTTCCTCCTCTTCTTGGCCCTCAGCTATGGTGGCAACATGACTCCCCGTGCTTGGGGTGTGTTTGTGTCTCCGTGTTGTTGCGCCCGTGCTGACTGTTGTAGGAGCCGTCGGCGTAGTGGTATCTGATAACAGGGATCCAGCTGATTGATCATCCAACGCGGAACCCGGTGCAGTGTCTCTTACTAGTATTTGTGGTCGTAGGGGCCCCTCATGATCAACAGGAGCTTCATGAATTCCTTCGGCCTCAGCTGGAATCGTATAGCTGTCCTCGGGGATGAGATGATATTCATCACAAACGACTTTGAAGAGCACGTACAACCCGTACGTTGCTTCGACCGACCAAAAGACATCACGATGCTGGAACCAAGCGTGGGCAAATATACGGTACACTCTCCGAAAGATATTGGTCAATTGTCGCATGCTTTGCATGACATTTCCTGCTTCCGAACCCAGCGCCAACCGCGAGGGGAAATGCTTCGGACTGGTCAGAACGTTCGCGGCCCAGTCGAGAGTATGGTTACAATAGTCGATGGCACAGCATGATTTGGGGGGTTCGTGTACGGCACAGAGATACTGCCATTCACTGGCGCGCATTTCAGGACACGTCTGGGCAGAACACGGCGGGTTGTCGTTCATTAAGAATATTGAGACGATATTGGCTTTTTGAGTGAGAAATCGACAGAGTTCATACAGCCACAGGTTCCTGTCCACAAATTCGCTGTCGTTGATCTGTGGAGGCGTGGCGAGTTGTAGCGCCGACTCCTTCGTGATAGGGACGGTATGTGTAGACTCTGGGGTGTGGGTGAGGTGAGCGTAGAGGGATTTGAGGTGTTCTTGAAGTTGAAATGGCGAGTCGAGCTGACTCAGTGGAACCAGAGGAGGTCCTAAAGCCATATCTGCAGCTTTTGTTCCCGGTCTGACCCTCCTTGCTGCTCCTTCATCTGGCTTTGACGTCGCATCAAGCGATAGTTCTTTGGAGAGGTCAACACCCGGGCTTTTGGGGCCGAACTGGACCTCCGGTATAGGTGGAGGAGACGGTAACCGGGGGGAGCTGGACGGCGAGACGCCAGACCTCGAGGGCGTAACAGCAGTCATTGTATATGTGAAGGGGCAAAGGCACCGTTGAAGGTCAAACGTTTATTATGTTGATTTCGGCGCTTATCCCTCGGAAGTGATCGTCTCTTAACTCTGGGAGGCGAATACCTATATCCTCGAGTAGTGCGGTTCTGCCTGATGAGGAGCTTGATGAGATTCTTTCATGGCCCCAAATGTGAGCAGTTCTGCGTTGGTGGTAGGAAAGGCGCAATACGCTGAGGGCAATGCGGTCGCGTGGTCGCAGAGAGGCGCTTAACGGCTGTGCTCTTGATTTATTGGAAATGCCGTAGACCTCATAGCCAGCTCAGGAGACACAGTGCGAGACAAGGGTTTAGGAGGGGATGAGTGTACTTCGTGTACCTGGGGTCGGTGGTGTCTTCTGGCAGTATTCTGAGATACTTGTAGATAGCTCCATTGTGAGCCGACCAAGGTGTTCGCAGGAGCAACGGTTCGGATGAGTTGCCTGTTTGTGTAGGGATAAGGTTTGAGATCGACAAGCGGTCGGGCGCTAAACCTTAAAAGTTAAAACTTTCTCCCTCGGTTGATATTCCTCATCTGTGCGTCGACCGGGGGGCACGGCCCGCAGAGCCATTTTGGAGGTCGCAAGGTATGATGAAACGCCCAGAGGGAGAGTGTTTTACGTGTGTTGTAATTTCAAGATCGTCTCAATCTTTGACATAGGAATCAGCGTAGTGCTGCACGCCAATTGCACTGTAACACAGAGACATGGATGACGAAGAAATCCCTGATCTGGTCGATGTTTCTCGGTCTGACGGCACTACCAACACTTTACAAGATAACCCGGAGAAGAAAGTGCCCATCACTATCATTACGGGTATGAACGCTCTCCGAGAAGACTTATGCGCGGCCTCCATTGACAGGAGAACCTGCAGGCTACTTGGGCGCTGGAAAGACAACTTTGCTCAACTATATATTGACAGCAGAGCACGGCAAGAAAATAGCAGTCATTTTAAATGGCATGTGACAGTCTTTTCACATCCCTTGAGATGCCCTAAACAACCGGCTCTATGCCGCCCATCCTTGACCTGCAATCCTTGATCTTGCTTGCTAACGTCCGTGTGGGGCCTGCAGAGTTCGGAAACACCACGGATATTGAAAAGTCCCTGACTGTCACTCAGAATCATCAGGCCACAACAGAATGGATACCGTTGGCTAACGGATGTATCTGTTGCAGCGTCAAGGATTCCGGAGTGGCAGCTCTGGAATCCCTCGTGGAGCGCCAGAAGGACTTTGACTACATCCTGCTCGAGACCACGGGTGTTGCGGATCCAGGTAATATCGCTCCTATGTTTTGGCTTGATGAAGGACTAGGCAGCAGTATCTATCTGGACGGCATCGTCACAGTGGTTGACGCGAAAAACATACTCAAAAGCCTTGATGAGCCTGCGCCAGAAGAATTACCACAATCCGAGAGCGAAGATCACGATCACAGTCTTCCTCTGCTCACAACTGCTCATCTCCAAATCTCTCATGCAGATGTGATAATCCTCAATAAGACAGATCTTGTCTCTCCGACGCAGCTTTCCGCCGTTCAAGCCAGAATAGCTTCCATTAACAGCCTAGCACGAATAGTGCCAACAACACACTCTCGTGTCACAGGTCTCGGTGGCACCATCCTCGATTTGAAAGCGTACTCAACCTTCCCCTCCAGCTCCACCACACCCAATACCAGCGACAAGGCCCTCCCCGACTTCGCCTCCAAGGGCCATTCTCACCTAGATCCCACGCTCTCCACAGCCACATTCACCTTGCCTCCTTTTGATCCTCAAAAGCTACACCTTCTGTCAGGATGGCTGGAAGCACTGCTCTGGGATGCCGAGGAGTCGCAGCGGGGAAGAGAGCGACAGTACGAAATTCACAGGACGAAAGGATTGGTCAAGTGTATGGATGGCAGCGCTAGGGTTGTTCAAGGGGTTAGGGAGATTTTCGAGATCATTGACCTGCCACACCCAGAGACTGGTGGTAGCTCGGGGCCCAAAGAAGCCGGAAAGGAAGAAGTGGCCGCGGAAGAAGGCAAGATCGTGTTTATTGGGAGGAATCTGGATCTGATAACGGGATTGAAGCTTGATGAGCACGACGGTTTGGCTTGATATACAAGTGAGAGACACAAAAAGGTTCAGCAATTCGGTGGAAGTTGCAGATACTATTTCATGATCGTGTCATAGATTGATATAGAGTACTGTGTCGCCTCTCTGGTATTATCGAAGTTTGAAATCTGCAAGCACCCCACATTCTTCCGTAGAATTCGCAGGAGAGAAGCAACTCCTGAAAGGCATCTAGCTTTGCCTGATGTCTTGTTCAGCATTCTCGATGCCACAATCCAATAACGGAATTCAAACAGATCAGTCCGCCGTGCTGTGAGACAAAAAGCTCCCCTGCTCGTCTGGTCGAGCATGTGCTCGCCGCTGAATTTGATTTGGTTTTGCAACCACGATCCTTTTCAATGTCATAATCAACGCCGCCCCCATGCATTGTACATAAACCCGAAAGCTAAACTAAAAAGATTCCCCATCCTCCTTGCTTCGAATGCAGCCCCAATCATTTGTGAACATAATCTGTCGTAACATTATGCATCCTTAGGTTGCATTGCATATCAAAGTGCCGTAAGATATCCGCAAAACTACAATCCACCCATGATTACAGCCTAGGCTGTTGGTAGCATTTCGTATCGTCGTCATCAATGGTCAATAAATGTCGTGATTCATTCGCTATCAGTGCATGCGTGTTGCTCAAAAAGATTGTCATAAGGAAGCGGTCAAGTGGCTATCCCCAAATGATTTCATTCCTGAGATCCGGTAGTTACGTACTCACCACAGGTAGAGTCATGAGATTTCTTGTACCGGCACCGATCCGACGTTCGTCCGATTGTGGGCACCGGGGGGTTTATTGAGGCGAGCAGAAATCGAAGCCGCTGGAGGAGCTTCGGACGATTAAAGTCTTGCCCTGGCCTTGACAACTGATAACTCTGCTGTGGAACTGTGCAGCGCGTGTTGAGGGAAATGGGTCGAGTCCTGTCCTCGTGCAGGCGGCTCGACTTGCGTCACTCATTCGGTAGTCCTGTCTGTAATACGTCGTCCGTGTTAGCCTTGGTAGATGGGTCGTTATGTGGCGGCGAAGTACTGAGCGGGTCATTAACTGATCGACCTTCCCATGAAACAGGGAGCTCGGGGTCACTCGAGGCAGGAGTATCTTCACAGACGCGATCGAACGGTAGAGACGGTTGCTGTTGCTCACCCAGGCTAAGGATCTCCTCACCATGCCAAGGTTTATCCGCGAGTGGAGGATGGTTCCCCTGCGCAGGCAGCTTGTCCGATTTTGGTGGCGACTGGCCGCCCTGAGTAAGGTCACTATCATCACCAAGCCCGGCAAACTGTTCGTCGTAGCCACTGTGAACGAACCGCAGACTCGGTGGTCCTCTCACTGCTGTGCTTAGACGTCGGTCCGCGTTTTTCTGCGGTTCGATATCCTTGTAAACAGCTGTTAAGAAATCCGAATCATCATTGACAGTCAGGACATTGTCTTTATTGGGGGTTCTGTTGTCGTCGCCTCGACTTAGGCAATCCGGCTCCACTTCTAGATCTTGGATCGCGTCCTTGGGCCGCCCGCTGCACTTCTCTACTTTCTCGAGGACCGACCCCAGTGTCTCCATGTGGGTGTCCGGTCGCTGAGGTGCGTTGTTCCCTACTTCAGGCATCTGCTCAGTATTGTCTGTTGTGATGCTCGGGCTTTCTGTGGCGTCTGCGGCTTGTTCACATGCCTTCGGGGTGTTTCCCGTCAAGTTTTGCGCAACCTCTGTCGAGATTTCCAGCTTCTCCACGGATTCACATGGTTGATCAGTGGACAGTGTCGGTTTCTCCGGCAAATGTTCCATATCCTTGGCCGAGTCCACCATGATATGCGCCGGATCTTCCGGGTCTTTAGGTATGATCTCATCGTTCTCTGTCGGATTCTGAGGAGTCTTCGTTGCATCTTCTGAATACTCGATATCGTACTCTGGATCCTGTGTCACATCAATGAAATTCCGAGGCACAATCTCCGGCTTTTCCTCTGTCGGATTCCACACGTTCTCAATAGCGGCTTCTGATTTTCCAGAACCATTCTCCAGCTTCTTAGTCGAAATTTCAAGGCATTCAGGATTTCCAGACCGATACTGAGACAAGGTAGAAAGGAGCTCCTGGCTATTTCGAGGCGTACTTTCAGAAGTGGCAGAAGTTGCGGCAAGGAGTGAAGGGCGTCGGACTGGTACCGGGTGAGACGTATCAGCGAAGCCGGGGAGCTCGGTTGCACTCATGTCAGACTGGAGTTCTTGGTCTGGAAAGCTGCTCTCCACTTGTGGAGGACCTTCTAAGATCTTCAGTTCATCGTCGTTGAAGGTGCGACGTGAAACTAAGTAAGGATGACCATCCAGTTCGAGCTCATCAAACTCTCGGTCCATTCCCGGAGATATAGCCACAATGTTTGGTTCCAAGTCCTCAGTTGGGGTAGGTCCCTCATCCTCAGATTCCCAATGATGTCTCTCATACTTTCCAAGGTGCGCATAGTTGGTAGGCGGTCGTCTGCCTCTCGGTCGATCGTAGCCAGAGGTCTCACTCTCGAACTCATAGTTGGATGACTTTGGATACGTAAATGTATAGTCATCTCTTGAGCTTTCTGGTGAGTATGGAGGGGCTTCGTGTTCTTGTATAGTTGAACTCAACCGTAGGATGTCGTCCCGCTCAACTGCATCCGCAGGGTCGATATATTTCTTTACCGTCCGCAATTTCAGGGTAGGTCGTTGCTGCGATGAGATTTGTTCCGATGGACTCGATTTCCTCGATGGGAACAAGCCAACGAGCTCTTTGGCGGATAGTCGATCCCTCGGACGAGAAGACAAGCAGATTCGGACAATATCTTGATACCAGTCCGGGACATCCGATGGGAATTCCTCTACACTCAGAGGTGGCACATGTCGTTCTGGTTCATCATCATCCATTGCCAAAGCCCACAGAGTCATGCCGAGTTGATAGATGTCCGACTTTTCCCCGATGTACATGGAAATTCGCTGGTTGCTGGCAATCTTGGTGGCAATCTCGGGGGGCTCCCACCCCACGGGACAGCCTCGCCGGTTGATATCGATGATCTTAGCATTTCCATCGGCGTCGACTACGATGTTTGAAAGCGTGAAATCACCCTGAACATAGCCCTCTTCGTGTATTTCACTGAGACCACGAACAGCTTGTTCCGCCCACCTGCAACGATCCTCCCAGGCTATTGCTCCTCTGTGGTCGTAAAGGAGATCCACAATGGCGCCCCGTTCCGCATAACCTATCAAGAGCCCCTTGACAACGGACTCCGTGTCATCAAGGATGACAGCTTCGAGTTTGATCACATGGTTGGAATCATGCAGAGCATGCAGGGCATTGATCTCATATAAAAATTCGTCCACTGTGTCCGGACCCGGAATTTCCTTCTTGATGTAGACTGTACCCTTATGTAAAACCTTGTAAACAAATCCGGAAAGGTGCGAATCGAACGTCAGCTCACTTTCTCGGACTTGCATCGGTCGAAAGGCTTCATCGTTGAGGATATGGGAAAGGGTGGTCTTTGGGGGGTATGGAATGATCTCGTTGACATCCTCAGTCACATGAACATGGAGACGGCCATCAGTGGTTTCCAGTTTGAGGTTAGTAACTGTGTCATAGAACTGGATCTCAGGGAGTGAATCACGTATTGACTCGTAGATTTGCATGCTCTTATCCCGTTGAAACTGGAGTTCCTTGAGGTCCATCTCCAGGGAACCTGGTTCAGCATTGCGATAGTCACATGAGATAGTCACGCGCCGCCAAAAGTTGGGGGTCTGTGCATAGGTCACGAAGAACTTTTCTCGGTCTGACTTATCCCGGAAATGCATGCTGAGGTTGAGGATCCATCGGTGATCAAGTTCGTCCCTCAATTCTGCCTTGTCGTCGGCGATAGCCATTTGGGGATAGTGAGAGTCATCAGAAGAAGTCCTTGAAGGGGGCCTGGGGGGTCGGTATTCGTCCTGAGACCAGAGGGCCTCAATAGGCTCAGGATATGTTGACTCCAGGGGTGGTGGAACAGTATCGACAGGGGAATCAGTAATACCGGCATCCACCGTGTTGGCTCCAGTTACTGCGGGCGCAGAGGTCCGACCTGGATCCCAATAGGGTGGCGAAGACGCTGCTCGTCGTCTGGGTAAGCTTATAGAAGCGTGCCTAGTCGAAGAGACGGCTCTCCTCTCGGCATGACAAGGTTCGATCGGGAACAATCGATCTCGTCTTTCAGAGTTCTGACGTCGGAATGTCGCTTGCCGGGGGAGACCAACGGCAAGCGGTCTGGTTAAAGAATCTGGCTTTGTGGAATTTTCTCTGTCAGCCCAAGTCTGAGGCCACTGCTCATCGTCGGAGCACTCGATCGGGCTTTGGGTGGCGTCATCTTTGGCAAAGAAATGCTGGATCTTCTGCCACATGCCGAACCTAAGCGAGTGTCTGGGATGGTGGCGATGCGGCTCAGAGTCGATTTGTCTCAGTGGATTGTGTTCGGCATGGCTTGGTCGAATGCCCATTCTGGCGGAGGTTGCCTTCCAGTAGGACGCTGATACGAATGAGGGGCACAACGGTCCTCCAACAATCGAATCAGCAGCCTCCGCCGAGTCGGGCAGTACAGCAGCAAAGAGGACTAGGCCAACAAGAATCGAACATTGAAGTTGTGCAAAGGGTGTTATGTGTCGTCGTGGTATGTGTGATGTCTGACGGTGGTACAGAAGAGATGGAAGAGGTTTTGGTGGGAATTCGGAAAATCGATGGATGTTATTGGTGATGGGCCATCGACCAGGGGTGGGAGAGCTGGGAGACTTCGGAGAGTCGGGAGGTGTGTGGACGTGGCTTGGGAGGCGGTGAAGAGACACCAGAGCACCGAGTGTTTGGGAAAATATCGCACCCGGTGTGTCCGCCCGCGCTACAAAGAGATTCAATGTTTCAGGAAGAACGACGACGGAGTATTGCCCCTGTGCAATGTGGACTTGTCAAATGATTTGAAGGACGACTGTAGGAGGAGAGTCGGGTTATGGTCTACCGCAGCGCAGGTGAGTGGTCTTGAGCTGCGGATCGAGTATATCGAATGGATCCCAATGCTGGCCAGGACGGCCCGTCGTCTGACCCACGCTTGTCGTCTGGGTATTGGAGTACAGAAAGTAGGTGGAATGGCAATTGAGATGAGGCAAGGATTCTGCGAGCAGGTTTGATGGCTTTATGGCGGGTTTCGAAAAGTGGTTCAACGTGGTTCAAGGTGGTTTACCGCTTAAGCAAGGCCACAGGGCGTAGGCTATGCCAGCCGATGCTGGGTCTGATGCAGCTGCATGAAGCAGGAGGCAGGAGGTTCTTTGAGGTTGAGTATGAGGCCAAAGTGAGAAGGCAGAATAAGGGAGTCGAGAGAAAAGAGTTGGGAGAAGCAGGAGAAAAAAAGGAAATGCTACCAGGCTTCCTCGCAAGCTTTCTATCCCTGTTTCCTTTTTTCTTTCCAATTCAGTCACCCTCTTTCTTTTCTTCTCGAGCGCAGACGGTAGATAGGTTGGACTCGGTGTGGATTGGACTCCGCTGTCAACGCTGAGCAGCCGGTATCTGGGTTGAGAGGCATCACTTAACTAACCAAACGGCGAGGATGCTGGGTACAGTGTGCCGCAAGCCTCCCATAGTCGGACATTGTGTTCAGGCTCGCTCCGGGGCTTGGGGGCGCACGGGCGGGCTGGTAGGCTGGTAAGTTGGTGGGCTGGTGGTCTGGCACGCTGGCACTCTGGGTGGGCTGGTGACTGTAGTGGGAAAAGAGGGCCATTGTTCGGCCGCAACACAACTGCCAACACAAGACGTGGATGAGGGCGAAGCAGCCAATGGCGCCCCTAGGCAGAAAGGGCGACAGTTATAGGCGACGGGAGCTTCCCTGGATGCCCGCTGGCCCGTGCCCCCGAAGGCCTAACCGTTAACTAGAGCCGCTTCGAGTAGAGGAACCCATCGTGTTGCCTGGGCGCCACGCCTGCAAGCTGTGCGAGCATGTACGGGGGATGCATGTGTCTTTGCTTCCGCAAATTCGGATGGTAGGTTTGTGGGCTCATTTAGGCTGCGATTCCACCACTGCTGCAGGCCTATCAATGACTCGAATTGCTTCGACTGAACTTGTGCATGGAAGCCTTGGATCGTATTTCTTCGCTCGGGAACAGAAATGCGACTAGGCGAGCTGCTTTGGGCTGCAAGGCAGACACCCAGCCAGCAGCTTTGATAGTAAAGACTCCGAGTCCCTTGGTGCCTTTGTACCCCGCCAACCCCGGAATTTTTGAATGTTCCCTTCCGTCCTCAGCCCTACTTGCACCCAGCTTGTACCGAATTCTCAGTCGTAGAATCTTCCCTCTTTCCTCCATCAGGATTATGCAAATATCTACTCGTCTTCTCATACCTCACCGATCCTGACTCTGCTCCACAGTTCCCGCCCAGTCTCGACGTCCTCAAGCCCTCCTGTTTGCTCCGATACACGGCTCCTCTGGATCATGGAAGCAGCCCCCAGTTGGGGGACAAAAGGAGGGCGGCAAACGACGCGTGCAGTTGAGCATGGACTACTCAGACGGCGCACCAAGGACGCACGATTGGGAACAACGGAGCACCCACACTAGCTGCGGTAGAAGCCCAAAACTGCATCTTTGGAAGGCTTCGACTCCTCCAATCCTGCCACTACTGCACATTCTGCAGCAGGCATCCGACACTGTGCATCCGTCCACTTAGAGATTTTCTTGCAATGTCCTTTTCTCCAATTTGTTGCCTCATCGTTGGGCTGCAATATTTCAGGTGGTTTGAATTTCAATTGGCGCTTGTTGCTCCTATATCGCCGTTTCGGTTGACGTGTTGTCTCACAAACCCCTCCCGCCATCTTCGTTAAAGCAACCTCTATCGGAGATCACATCGGAGCTCATGATCTCATCATCGCCATGAAGCACTCAGCGTTTGAGTTTTCCTTCATCTGGACCCATCATTGACGTGGCCGACGTGATCAAAGCCACCCCTGTCCAAGGATGTTTCGACATCGACTGACCTCCCGCATGACCTTTCCATCATTTGTAGGACGCTTATCCTTCAGGTTCCCAAGACCACGTTCTTATAAATCCTAAATGGGGGTCACAGGACTCTGGTGGCATTTTATCTGTGTCAGAGTTTGGGCTGCTTTTACCCATGCAACACACCGCCTATTGCCTTTGTTGCTGTCATCCTTCTACGTGGGCTGACCATGGATCCTGATGCTCCGATTCAACCCGCTTCAACTCCTCGATCACCAGGGTCATCAACATATGCTGTGTGGCTCGGAGCGAATGTCAACAAGGTGGGTAGTATGTTACAAAGAGTGGGATCAAGCATTCACGTGTAGTACCCAAGACGGGCGATGCGACCCAATCGCCATCCCAAAATGCGTGTGTCAATATCGTTCATCATCAGCACAACAAGGACCTTTATTGCTACGATGTATACAGGCGAGGGGTCATCAGCTCTCTTTGGCCATTTTGCATTCGGTTCTTCTATCAAGTCACTCTCAGACGCCATTGATCGACCAGGTTTCAAAGACGGTCAACTCCCGGGAGTTCATTTTCATTAATCAGATGACACTACTTGCTGTGTCCCAGCAGGTTGGCGCAGAGCTTCCTGAACAGATCTTCCTCCAGAAAGTCACTGGGAAACAGATCCCCGTGATCAGAGCGGTCTGCAAGGTCTACATGACCTGCAGAAAGATGAAGGGGGAATGGTTGGGAGCGCTGCTCCACCGAAGCTTCCTTTGGGATTCGTCCTGCTATTGGCTTATGCGTTTTCTCCTGAACCTGAGCATTTTTGGGTTCAAAAGTCCAACAAAGGTCCGCGAATTGAGCAAGATCGTATCTTTCTGCTCCCGCCACAATCAGTGGACCAGGCGCAGCTTGCGATATTGCAGGTCCTCCTGTCTCAGGACGAGGGAAAGAAGCTTCGGACCAGGAGGGTTCAGCACGGGACTCCATAAGCTCAAGTTGCATACCCAGATGATCACCTTTTGCGAGCCCGTTGCGGTTTACACGGGTCACAATGCTCTGTTCTTTGCACATTTGGAGATGGAGCCTATCAGCTTACACTTCTTCGAGAAATCCGGACAGCGGACGTTGTCTGCCCGATGTTGATCAGTTCTCTTCAGAGGTGGCTGTTGGGAAAATGCCTTTAGTTGTGGGCGAAGGGGAGGAAAACTTGGTTCGTCTGTTTTCGATTTGAAAGCATTTGCACGGTTGAATCCAATCTGATTCTGATCCAATCCGGGGCAACCAACCTCCGTCTCGCCTGCACGACATGCTCGTCCCGTCACAATTGACGACTGTATCGAGGTCAACATCACCTCTCTGGGAGAGAGAAAAACCATATACTCGAACCCCCCCTTGGGGGGGACTCCAACCTACTCTGATCAACGTTTCAACATTATTTTCAGGTTTGGTTTCACTCCTCCCTTTCGTTTCCCATCCCAGAAATATGCTTTGTCCTATTATTGGACTTGCCAAGTATGTTCCTTGGCCAGAAGATATACCTTTTGACTACCTAGGTAGGTATCTACGGCACCAAGCTACCTAAATGATCACGCAAAGAGCGGTAAAGGATTTCAAAAGAAGACAAAGACTCGACTCCACTGCCTACCTGCCGGCTGCTATGTTTTGGAACTGACGGGTTTCTTTTGAGAAACCCCCCCCCCACCTTTTCACCCCTTCGTCGATTCAAGGACACTCGTTCCTGTTTGGTCTGTCCATGATGTATGTATGTGGTGGACTCGACTCCCCCGAGAGAAGCACGTCAGCTTTTCGCTTTTTCCTCAGCTGGGTCTGTTTCCTTCCCTCGCCTTCTCCTCCTGCCTTGCCCTACGTTTCTTCTCTCGTTCGCCATACAATGGAGACTAGGTAGCTTCAGTGGAAAGGTCGAGCGAAGGCTTTAAAAGGAGAGCGGAGCGCCATGTTTGTAATGGAGCTTCGTCCTAGCGAAAAAGAAAGGCGTCTCTAGTGAGGTTTGCCTATATAGCCTGATTGAGCAATTACACGTCCGTAGAGTGGATTTGGCATACCTACCTACTTAGGTAGGTAGGTAGGTAGTCTACGTTCTACCTCTACCATCATACGCAAATGTGGCAGCCCCGACTGAAATCCCCATTGTACCTGTTTTCTTCAATACCATTATCCCTCTGCCCCGAAAAAGTGTATCTCCACAGGGAGTATAGTACACACAATAACCCAATGCTGCCCGTTCAATGCCCTTAAGAAACCCTCGCTATTGTCCGTAATCCACGCCGTTTCTTGTAATTCCTAGAGCCGTTATGGT
>WJFF01000126.1:89848-100256 GCA_011800825.1 Fonsecaea pugnacius | reverse complement strand
GTGCCTGGCCCTCGGGACGTGGATCTTCCTGGCATCTCAACCTCACGGCGTGGTGTCGGAAAGAGCGCATTGCTCTCTCTGCTGTCCTTTGCTGTCCCTCGCTGTGAGCCGCAAAATGGCTCTATCTGCTAGGGGCTCCCTCCCTCAGTCTCACCCCCTCGTCCCTGTTTCCCTTCGGGGCAGCTGGCTGCGCGCTGTGACTTGGTCCTTCATAGCGAAACGCCTTCGTCGAGCTCGGCATGGCTCAACTCCTCTGCCAGCCCCGTTCGTAATGCCTTGACAATATCCCGTCCACGCACATCCTCCCCGGAAAATTGGTCTCTCCAATCCCATCCCCTCTCCTTTGGGATGTCAGCCTCTTTGCCCTTCGCCTTTTGGCCCTTTGGCCCTCGGACTAAAACTTCACTACCACTCGCGGTCGTCATGTCGGTGGTCATGCTCCTACCCAGCATCTCGCTCCCCATAAGCGAGTAAGAGAAACCACTCCCACTGCCGCTGCTCATGGACTTTTTCAGCACCGCTCTTGGACTTGGCGGTCGTGATCCGTGGTACTCTCTGATTGCGGCGGCCAGACACTCCTCTGTTGCGCCGTAGACGCGCTCAGAAACGGTAGAGAGATCCTCGATTGCTGCTAGTAACGCATAGATTTGTTCAGTCGTAAATATTCTTTTCTTTTCCCCGCCGTTTCCTGTCGTCGCCGGGTAGCTGGATGCGATGATGTCTTGGCTTTGAGAGAGAAGCGCGGTAGCTTCGCCCAACAGCGTCAGTAACCCGTCGACTTGAATCGCACTCTGTCGCTCTGGGTCATACAGTCCGCCATAAATGGAATCTGCTGCGGAATTGATCGCCGCCACAAGCGCTCTCGCAGCCGCTCTCCTTCGCGCGAGAGGGCGCGAATTCGTGGTTCTCCCATCGCCAGATTCTTCGTCGCGTAGATTATAAAACCTCCGTAGACAAGCGTAACCCACCAGGTAGAACTGCAGCATCTCAGCCGCCTCAGGGTCGACCTCTGCAATATCGACGAGCGCCGTCTTGGGGTTTCCTACTAGGCTCCGTAGTCCATCGTCCATTTCCTTGTCCGGGGGATATGCCCTTGACTGTACCAGCGAATAGCTGACCAGCACATCTATCAGCTGCCTTATTTTATGGCTTGCATGACTTCTCGCATAGCATAGTAAGGCAGTACCATATTCCTCAGTATTGTTCACGAGATAGTCGCCGAATCTATCAGAAACCTTTCTCGCTTCATCCTGCAATCCTAGATCAGAGCAGAGGTTCGTGAGTTTCTCGGTGCGATCTTGAGTAGTGACTTGTAGTTGCTCGACGAAATTGCTCACGGCCGTGTGCATCGCCTCGCGGTCGTCCAGGCGCGTAACAATGGATATGGAAACTTCCCAGCCTTCGATCGAGGAGCCGTCCGGAAGATGGAGGGCTGCTTTTTCGAAAAGCCGTTCGGCATACGACAACAATAAGTCATCTTTGGAAATGCCTTGCTTGGGAGCGCCATAGCTCAGGACCATGAGATCATCTTCACTCAGACCTGTTGGTCGAGCCTGTGGTTCGTCTTCCAGCCAGCCAGCTTTGGCTCCAACTTCCGCCACGGATGAAGCAATGCACAGAGACAACGTGCGGAGAATTGTCAAGGCGCCTTGACTACTTCCCTGCAAAATACAGCCCAAGCCAACCTCGACTGGGGACATTGCATTGATCTGGAAGGAATTTTTGTCATTGGGATCAGTAACACTGAGGAAGGCATCCCTTAACCGTCCTAGGTAAGGATTGAAGTCTTCGTCTTGTTTGGTTGGGTTATTAGCCCGACTAACGTCGAAACTCCACTGCGCTACCGCTGCAGTATCTGCGGTGCCATCCCACCATATGGTCAGTGAGGTAGCGGCCTCGAGCCAGTCCTGTGATTGGGCTGCAATCTCTTCAGCACTGCCGAGAAGTATACTGTAGAGAATCTTCAGGTTCTGAAAGACGGTCCAAGGAAGGGTTGATGATGATTTTTGGCCCACCCGTCCCAGAAGACCCGTCTCGGGCTTGCGCAAGCCGAAGTTCTCGGCCTCGAAGGGAGACTCGTCTTCATCTCGACCACTGACCTCGTCAGACAAATTGTCCAATGCTGCTTCGACAGCGGTGCGAAAGACATCCCACTCTGGACCGGTAACATTCCAGTCGCCTGACTGAATAGCTGGGCAGGAGTTGAGCAGAACCCGAGCTCGGTAGATGACGCTTTGTACTGTCTGGAGTTGAGCACCCTTATACCCGGCACCGTCTGCACCGTCATCCATGGCGGAAGCCGCATACTTGAAGTCCGCATCTGCGAAAAGCTGCATGACCTGTTGCAGTTTGCCTCGCAGCGTCAAACTCTGAACAGCGTCCCAGAAAAGCTCATGTGAAGTGCAGTTGGGTCGAGCAGAGGCGACTGCTCTGTGCATTTGGTCGTAAGAGACGTGATAGTTGTCAAGCCAGTCAAGAAGGACTCGAGGGGTCGTAATGGCCACGTTGTCTGGCGAGGGTGGGGGATGGCGAAGGACGAGGAGGAGTGAAGCGAGATAGTTGGCCTTCGCAAAATGGGGAGCGGTGGGTTGTGGACCGATGTCGTTGCTATCCAGCGAAGGCCGATCTGCCTCAGCAAACCGTTGCCATTCCTTGATCAGACTGTAAACATAGTCGGCGATAGCTTGGTGTAGACTGACACGGTCTTTGAGGTACTGAGACTGTTCGTCTAGTTCCCGGAGGATTTGTTCTGTTTCGAGTATCACCTCATCTGGTTCGGTGATGGAGGCTGGTCGCGCTCTGGTTCCCATGTCTCTAGCGAGATTGAGCACCACTGTGTCGTTCCCTTTGTGCGGGAGCGCAGAGAGCCTCGTTGAATTGCGGAAAGATTTACGCGGCGCAGATATCCTGGAGTCTCTCGTGCTCATAGTACTGAATTTCATCAGTGAGACGGGTTGTCGTTGGTCGACGGATCGAAAGCCACGGCTCTGCTGAAACTGGCTTGATTCCTCCGGATAGTCGTCTTCATCCATGTCTTGGTCCTCATCTTCTTCCCCGTTGTAATCATTGGCCGGCCTGGCTCTTGAGAAAACTTGTTGAGCACCATCCTTCGGTCGTGGAGGGTTCTTCAAGTTGGAGGATTGCAAAGGGGGAGATCGTGTAGGTTTGGAGAGCTGGAGTTTGCTGACGCCAGTGCCAAAAGTAGAGCTGCCGAAGATCTGAGAGGGCGGAGGCGCAATGGGAGTGGTGCTGGCCAGTTGAGGAGGGTTGGAGGACAAAAAATTCGTCCCTCGAGTAGCGGGTGTTCTGCCCGGCGTGGAATTGATGCTGGACGAATAGTCCACCGAGAATCTGTTCATGGTGACTTAGATGAGGATAGCATGGCCTCAGTGTTGTTGGAAGTTGTATGGAGCGCGGGGGTAGTTGGAATTAATTGTGTTTGGTAAGTTGATTGATCGCGTCGACTGACGCGCATGAGGCATGCATGAGCTGGTGCCAGAACACCAAGTAGGGGACTGCCAGCTTAGTCATCCGGTCTGTACCGAGCCGCGCACCAAAAGTATTGGTAACGCTAGTAAGAGAAGCCTGGAGATATCGGAGCTTAATGCTCAACGCCTACAGCGCCTAGCGAGACTGGGAATATAGGTTAGGTCGCTGCCTGTTAGATCTAACTTATAGCTAAGAGATAGGTAAGAGGGCCTACAAGCTCAGAGAATCTCCTGTCATCGTAAGTAACATTTGTCATTTAAATTAGCGTGAACAGTACTTTTGGTGCGCACCCTCGTACAGACTGCGTCTCTGCAGCCCTGAGTAGGCGCATTGGTCCTCGACCTCCTCAACATAATTGATTCCTTTATCGCCTTCAACGCATCCCGTCTCGCTTTTCCAGCCCCTTTATCCTCGTCTGGGACCGTCATACTTGGTTCTTCATAGCTATCGCTATTCCTCACACTCGTCGCATCTGAAGGAAGGGATGTGGCACCGCACTCCACCCGAGGTAGACAAGCCGCCAATAAAATCCTCACCTTTACCTCCGCCAATTCAATGAATGTGTGGACAAGTTGAAAGTTAGAAGAGCGTTAGGGGGGCTTTTCTACCTCGGTCAAGCCACAGAACTACAGGTAATATAAAAGATAAGAGCCCATTGATACAGAAGCCTGGCTGCCGCCAGAACCTCAACTCCTTGTCCTGATCCTCTCTAAGTCGGAACAGCCAATTCGTCTCCATTCCTCCGTTTGTATCCAACACGTTCTCTTCTCCCTCGTCTCGTCACTACCAAAAGTCCCCCTCAAGCTACTAACCGCCGACAAAATGGCTCAAAATTATACTTTTCAGGGCTGGATGGGCCTTGACAAGGACTCGGCAAAAGGCAACATGGTCTGGCAGAGTTACACCCCAAAGCCCTTCGAGGAAACTGATGTCGACATCAAAATCACCCATACGGGAATCTGCGGATCGGACCTGCACACGCTTTCCTCCGGCTGGGGTCCGACTCTCTATCCTGTCTGTGTGGGCCATGAAATTGTTGGAACCGCTGTGCGCGTCGGCTCAAAGGTAGAAAATGGAATCAAAGTGGGCGATCGCGTGGGCGTAGGCGCTCAAAGCCGTTCTTGTCTGCGCCCGGACTGCGATGAATGCACCCACGACAACGAAAACTACTGTCAAATCAAACAGACAGGGACATACAATTCAAAATGGCCCGACGGATCCAAATCTTACGGCGGGTACGGCGATTATTGGCGCGGCCACTCCCATTTTGTCTTCAAGATCCCCGATGCATTGCCCAGCGACGTCGCAGCACCAATGCTTTGTGGCGGCATCACTGCGTTCGCGCCGTTAGTACAGCACGGCGCGGGCCCAGGAAAACGGGTGGGTATCATTGGATTGGGTGGACTGGGTCACTTTGGAGTCATGGGGGCGAAAGCATTGAACGTGGACAAGCTCGTCGTGGTTTCTCGCACTTCCTCGAAAAAGGCCGATGCATTCAAGATGGGCGCCGACACCTTCATCGCCACGAATGAAGACAAGGACTGGGCACGCACGCATCGCCGATCCCTGGACCTCATCATCTCGACCGTTTCAGATGCTCACATGCCTTTTGGTCAATATCTTCAACTTCTTCGCGTTGGTGGCACGTTCGTTCAGGTTGGCGCCCCTGAAGACGACATTCCTTCCATCAAAGCATTTACGCTCCTCGCTAGGAAGATTAACATCACGGGCTCCTCGATAGGTTCTCCAAAGGAGATCAAGGAGATGTTGGATTTGTTTGCCCGCAAAAAGGTGTGGACGTGGACCAACAACTACCCGTTGAAGGAGGCCAACCGAGCGATTGTAGACATGGAAGAGGGTAAGGCACGGTACAGGATCGTGCTTGTGAACGAAGCACATGCCCAAGAGAGTCGTCTATGAGGTGCCAGCCAGAGAACTAGATCTGGAATGAGACCTCTGGGAAACGTTGCATTCTCGAGCCTGACTCGGCTGAACTATCGGAGGCATGTTATAGACGTGAAGCGCGCGGCTTGAGCCAAAAGGACCAGGAAAATGGAAGCGGAACTGTACAATGTGTCCGATGACCAGCCTGATTAAAAGTTTCAGCACGAGCGCAGCAGCTCAAGTAGCTGCTCGAGAACGGCGGTTGAGCCGTCTATAAGTTCTGTCAATGTTCTCGTTATTCAATACCCATCAACTCAGCCAGCTCCTCCGGACTCAGTGTGCTTCTCCTTCTCGATGCTTTTCTCGTCTTCGCGGCATTAGCTCCGTGTTTTCGTTTCCTGCTTGTGGCGCCATCGGCTGATCTCAGGTCTCGCTGAGTTTCCAGAGCCTCTGCCTCTACCGCGACGAGCTTTTCGTCTATGGATAAAACGGGCCCTTGCTGTTTGATCTGTATCGGAATGAGTACAACTCCACCAAGTTCAAGGGTGATGACAGAGGAACAGTGTGAAGCTTACCTGCCGTGGAATCCGAGATTCCAAATCAATCACTCGTTTCCCTAGCTCGCGCTCATAGTTCTCATCATCATCCTCCACGTCTGGCTTGCCATCTATTCCGCCGTCTAGACTGCCAATGCCGGAGTCTGCGCTCTCTCTCGATTCCGTCCACCGTTCCAGACCAGACTTAGGTGAGCGATTCAGGTGGTTCAGTTCAGTTACCTGCAATGGTCGAATTGGCTTGCCCAAATTACCGGCTTTGCGTGCGATGGAAGCTCGCCTTTTAGACGGTTGTTCGTGTGCCAGAGGAATGTCGAGGTCTGGCTCAAGATCTGGCCGTTCTCTCTTCGTTTGTCCTTTCTTCACAATGTTGCTTCGCGTTGATGTGAGATGTCCAATGTTTTCCTGTTCGGGGTTTGCGGGAAATTTCTCGTGCTCTGGTTCTTGCTCCTCTTCTTCCAGCTTACTGCTCTCGTATAATATCGACGAAAGTTCATCGTCTGTCCCAAAGACAGGCTGCCCGTTAGGTAGCATAGCTACACTCTTTCCGAACTCGAGCCTCGATAGATCGTCCCTTGACAGCCCTTCATTATTCTCCACCATTCGTCGCCGCCAAGTATCCATCATCGTTACCGCCTCCTTCCATCGGCTCGCCATCTTTTCCCAACCTCCTCTCAACTTGATGATTTCCTCGTCTCGAATTTCGACCTCTTCAATCGGGACAAAAGATGGATCTTTGAGGATCGATTGGCAGTGTCCTAGGATGGCAGTCATATGTTCAGCTAGTTCGTCACAAGAAGTAAGATCTTCGGGTTGTGGCTGTTGCTGAGTCGATTTCGAATCGCTCAGGTAATGGTCTGATATATCTGTCTCATCCTCCGGGGCTTCTTTATGCTCAGCGCCAGCTCCCATATCTTCCAGTCCGCTGATATCTCGCAGGATCCGCATGGTATCCGTTATTATTCGTCTAAGAGACACGTTTTCTGTACTCGTCTCATTGACCAGTGCAGTAAGGAACCCGTTGGTTTCTTTTTCGAGGCTCCACTCGGAGCTGTTCACATCCTGTCCATTGCGCATTTCTCTGCCCTGAACTTCTGGCTGCCAGTTGATTGTATTGATCTTCATCCCGCTCGAATCTTTCTTGCCGCGCTGCATTCCCGCCAAAAATGCCTTGAGCTTGTCCAGTTCAGCATCCCTCTTGCGGACATCGCTAAGACATTTGGCCCGCACTTGATCCAGAGTAGATTTCAGCTTCAGCATCTGCTCCCTGAGCTCTTTTACTTGGGTGTCGAGTTTGCGCACGTTCGCCTTCAGGGCTCGTTCCTGCGCCTCGGCCGCTGCTGCTGCTCGCGAGAGGTCAGCATTCCTGGCTTGTAGCCTTTGGAGATCGAGAACATGTTGCGCTTCGTCGGCGCGTGCTTGGCGAATATGGATGGCAAGGTTCTCGCGATGTTCGGCGTCCTGGTCACGTCGGAGAATCAAGTCGTGGACGAGATTGATGATCCGGGACATCGTTGGATTGGTGCCGGAGCCATGACGATTCGGTTCGGCGAAGTCGATGGGTTTGCCGTTTGATAGGAGGCCACGAGCGAGTAAGAGATTATTTAGGTATTGTGATGCCCTTTCTAGACTGTTTGATTCCATTTTGATGGAGTTTAGAGGAGCGGAGTGCCTGTCGCATTCCCTTGCAGCTCGTTTGTGCAGGGCTCGAGGCAGGTTTTGTCAGATGAGGTTAGTGGTAAACATAGGATTCCCCGGATCTCGGAGTTGGAGTTTATCCGAAGATCACGTGGAGCGCATTTGGTCGCGATTGATTTCGACGCGTCGCGTGCCTCTGCTTCTCACGACCCTCATGCATATCAACCGACGAGCAATATGAGGTATACAGGACTCTCTTTTACTGTCGACTTTGTTTGTTTGGCACTTCCACGAGGTACATGTCCGGTCCTTTCCCTGCTCATATGAGTTCCGAACAGCCCAGCACACAAGTCAGGCGTCTGCTGGAGGATTGCCTTAGTGCTGCACGAAAGCATGACTACACTGTCGCCCTGACCGCGGTGAATGGTGCTCTCAGAGCGCGTGATAGTGACAAGACCGTGTCTCTCATCAATATCCTGGATCATCGAGTTGCGGTCCATCTCCGAATGGATCTTCTGGACCAGGCTCTCAAAGACGCGAAAGCCATGATCCGACTTGATCCAAAGGACGCACGAGGCTACATCCGGAGCGGAATCGCCGAACGCCGCAGGAACAACAAAACAGCCGCAATGAGATATTTTGAATATGGCTTGAAGAAAGTACCCAAGTCAGATGCAAACCATGCATTGCTCGTCAAAGAGGTGAAGGAAACAACTGAGCAGATCAGGCTCGAAGTCGTGCTCTCGCAAGCACAAGATCCCCTCAGCGTCCTCCCGTTCGAGGTGGTCGAGATTGTTCTCTCATTTCTCGACTACCGGTCGAATATACGTCTGCTCCGTGTCTCTAGGTCATGGCACAAAATCGTGAAGAGCTCGCGCCCACTGATCGAGACCCTGGCTTTCCCTAACCCCACCAAACAAATCACCCCGAGAGCGCTTGTTGCTGCCCTCAGCAGGTGTCGGACACTCAAGACGGTCATATTGCCCCAACTTCCCGGCCCTGCGGCGGACTACCTTGGCCGGGCGCTGACGCAAAGCGAACGCTATCCAACGTTGCAACATTTTGAATGGCGAAGTGCCGAGCGTTATCCAAAGTGGCTCCCCGTAAGCCAATACGAATTGAGGGTAGTCATTGTTGAATGCAGCAGGGCCGTGATCCCTATTGAATGGGTTCACGCCGTTCTACGAGATTGTAAATCCCTAGAGATCGCAAAATTCAAACATGCGTCTGGGCCGTCCGGCGTCGATATACAACTGCGCAGTAATAGTCTTCGAGAGCTCGAACTCCATTCTGGTGGATCGGCCTGCTTCGACTCTGTATGTGAAGAACCATTGACTAATTGGCAACATTCCAGCTGACTCGTTCGTCCAGGATCACCTCACTTTCGAGTGCCCCCAGCTGAGGGTGCTCTCTTGTAAGGGCGTTCGCTGTGCCAGCACAACTATTTTTGGACGTGCTCTAGATCTACGCCATATGACGAAACTTCGAAATCTCCACCTTATCGATGCCCGTTTACACAGCATCGCCTTACCGGCATCGCTGTGGCAAGTGCAGCTCGTCTCATGCTTCTTCCTCGCCCAATCCTCCCTGCCAGAGCTACCTTTGACCCCGTTAAACGAGCTCGAGGAACTCCAAGTGGATTGTGACGTCTTCCCTCTGTTCCTCCTCCAGTCTATCCAAAACACCTTACCAGGAAACCTACTGAAGTTTTCGGTGACCGCCAACGACCAAAGTGCTCAGCACTTGACCAGAATAATGAGCATGCCGTGGTTTCAAAGTTTGAAGTCCCTTCGCATTATCAATCCCGACTTTATCAGTCTCCAAGGGTTTCCATATATCAAGGGCTGTCTGGCTCTGGAGGAGCTTCGCCTCGAACAGGCTGGAAGCATTGGGGCATTTGTGTCGGATCTCATCAGAGAGGCAGCTCAACTTCGCAGGGTTACGCTGGTTCACTGTCCCAACGTGGCCAGAGATATCATTCCATGGGCAAAAGAACGTGGGGTGGAGGTTGAGATACATCAGCGAGATATACCTGCAGCTGGTGGGCGCCGCATCGTCGAGACTTATTGAGCTGTTATACATCGGTTTTTCTGATAAACTCTCTAAGCGACGGATGTCAAACACCACAATGCCTACACCACAGCCGACTCTCTCAAGCCCACTCGTCTAGAACGATCAGAAAAATGGATGTTTTCAGACATACAACCAAAGCTCCGTGGTGGGGCATTACGAGAGATACATGATAGCCATCGAAAGGGCCAACAACACTAAATTTCAGAGAACATGATGCGCGGACAACCTACCTGTCAGCTCCACGGCGTGCACAGGAGCCAGCATCTTGTTGGAGCGGACGGCATAGATGACCAACAGGCAAACAATTCAGCACAACACACAAGGGCTGGGTCGCACCTCTTTGGAGGGTGACTAGAGGGCATGCGGATGCTCGCTGCTGTTGTGGTCCTATGAGAACAGGCAGCTTGTGATGTCAACGTTGCACAGGAATCAGGTGGAGGGAGGACTGTCATCCAGTGTTGTTCGCTTCACACAAGGCCCCGGTCGAAGCATATCGAACCCAACTGCTCGCTATCAAGAGTCGAAAATTTCTGGCCTTTCTCCCCCCTGTCCCATGCTTGCTCGACTGGTTGTCTCTCTTTACACTGCTCTTCCAAAGACTCGACTCCTCTCGGTCTTTCCTTCGCGGATTGACCGTGGAAATGGTCCACCTCGACACTGAATCCTGACCGCGACAGAGGACACACACGGCCTGGGGATCCTTTCCGCTCCCGTCGCAGAAGGCAAAGATCTTCAGACGTCCAACTACATAGATGTCGCGCTGTTCGACA
>WJFF01000126.1:57358-86631 GCA_011800825.1 Fonsecaea pugnacius | reverse complement strand
AGGTTCCCTGTTGAAAAAGTTGAATCAATGATGTTGGATGGTGGGTGGATGAGATGACGCTGAGGATCCGAGCACAGCGCAGTTTCAACCACTCACTCAGTTACCCAGTCACGCCAGTTTTGGCGCGATTGGAGGCTGCGCTTGCCCTCCCCTCGACCAGATGATCTCGTTTCTCCGCCACCACAACCGTCAACAACACCACCATCGCATGACTTAAAACTTGCAACTCCGTCGCTCTACAGCCAATGTCGGCCTCATTCTCCCTCCTCGTTGGATTAGGCAATGTGATTAGAGATGGTGTCCGGATAAATGCCTGAGAAAGTTTACTGCTCTCGTTTCATTTGCCGCAGCTGGTCGCAACGTGTCTCAGATTCCTGTCCAGCTGAAATTTACACCAAGTGGCCTCCCCCCTCCGTTGCTCTTTTCAGCTCAAGCATTGACGAAAGGACACTGTCCACGAGACCTTGGGCGATACATTAAGAGAGGGTCATGATTCAATCACCAAGTTTCCCGGATTGGAAGGCGGAAAAATGTACCCTTGTTCACTGCGCTGCGGACAACTACAGTATGCACATCGAGGAATCATAAATAATCCCTTCACTTCTTCCCTTTTCCCTTCTTCTTTTTGTTAGCACCTCCGGTGGAGGCTGTAACCACTGTAGCAGCACTGGGCTTCGCATCGACATTCAACGACTCATCCACTGCGCCACCCTGCGTTCGATCATCACTCCCTCCTCCTCGCTTGCCTTTCTTCTTTCCTTTGGGAGGACGATAATAGCTTCTGTCTCTCATAGGGAGCCATCGCTCGGGATCCGGTTTCTTGCTTTCATCATAGTCCTTCGGCAGTCTCGATTTCCGAATGCGTTTAGGTTTCAGGTTGCCACCCTCCGGAGCGCTCCGCTTCCTTGTCCGGCCTAACTGTGCTATTGTGAGGGCATTTGACGATTGTGGGATACCGGTATTCTCCAAAACATCCGTGTCGATATTGCGAATGAGCTCCGACGTGGGCGTCAGCTTATCAGTATCCGCCCCAGCCACAGCCTCGTCATCCCAGGCATGTGATGCCACGTAACCGGCAATTGTAGCCTTGTCATTCGGTTGTTGCTCGCGAAGCTTAGTAAAGATGTCGCATGCAAGTTTCAAATCTTCTTTGGTCTGTGATTCCAACAATGACACTCCTGCAGCGGTGAGCAAAGTTGTCGGTGCATTCGATTTGGTCCGCCAATAGGATGCAGCTTTGGCAAGCTCCTGCTTGACATGGTCTTTCTGACCTCGTGCCTTGTACAAACTGATCATAAGACTCACAAGCATAGGGTTGAATCTGATGTCATGCTCGCCCTTAGCGATAGAGCTCTCTAGTCTCTTCAACAATGCCTCGATCAATTCGACTGCGGAGGTGATGTCTCCAATCGCCACGTACAGCTGCACCAGGGTGATATTCAGCCCAATGTCGGTTGGCCGTTTCTCAAGTGTCGGCAATATTTTTCGGATCCCAGCTCTGCCCATTTCGTTCTGGGCATAAGCAGCTGCATTGAAGAAAGATGCAAGTAGTGCATTGGTTGACAGAGAAGGAGAAGTGCGTTCTTTGAGGGCTTTTGATGTGGCCGCGACAATGCCACCGAATTTGAAAGTCTGTAGATCGATAGTGTTCCTGTTGGATTCCAAAGGGACGCTCTGGTACGAGAAAAGTCGATCATTTGGTGGGATGTTGGGAGTCGCGTGGAAAATCTTATGTGCGAGAAATGGGTTGGACACAGACGAAGTCAAAAGGACATTGTTCTGGCCGACCGTTCGGGTCGAAAGGTCAGAGGCTTGCGCTGCGTCAATTTCACCAGCTAGGCTCTCTGCTTCTGCTGTTTTACCCAGAGATAGCAGCACAAACAATTGCTGGACCGAAATCGGGAGGAGCTCGTCAGCCTTTTGCTGATCTGTAAGATCATCCGAGTGTTTACACAGTTCCTTTGCCCGCTTGAGGAGAACTTCGGCCTGAGCATATTCTCCTCTCGCAATGCTACAACATGCGGCATTATACGCGGTTTCAAAGGCTTCAAGATCTTCTCTTCCAACTCTTCGTATTGACTGGGGATCGGCAAGACCGAGCCACTGCGCCTGTGCATCGATAGCACCCTGGTTCACCTTTAGATCATATTGCTCCGAATCGACCTTTTGACTCTGTAGGCGCTTGTATAGTTCCGAAGGAATGTTTGGGTCTTCAAGACGGTATCGGGCCTGTGCCTCGACATGCTGTGCGCCTCTCCCCTTCACCGTTGCAGCCAAATCCGCAGCCTCTTTTAAGCGGCCAGTCTTGTACAGCGCATAGGCATACTCGAGCTCAACCTTCTTTTTCAACCCAACAGTATCTTCAATGAATTTCACAGCATCCTCGTAACGATCGAGTTTCAGGAGGGCGACAACTTTGACATGTTGGGTTTCCGGCTCAGAGCCCTTTGAGGACTTCAATGCTTTGTTGCATTCCGAGAGAATCTGCTCGTGGTCTTCGAGGGTCGATTTTTTGAGGAGGGAGGACAGAGTGGATGGAAGTGAGGCGGACATGCCGCCGGTGAAGAGGACTGAGGTGACCAAGTTCCTATCGCATGCCTCGTGATAGCCAAGAAGGGAACGTCTAGTCAAGGAGAAGGACAATACATCTTCGGTTCGTGAGAGGATGGCTCGTTTCTCTAGAGGTTGAGCAAATGGACTCTATCGTGGGGCAAACTTGTCCTGCGCTGAAAGGTGCGAAAATGCAAGTGAATTTCACCCCACACAATCATTTCCCCGAATTCCTCAATCAGAAAGTTGTCCTCCGAGAAGACGAGCACACGATTCTCTTGACGGGGTCCTGTTGGCTACTATCGAGGTAGGGAGAATGTCTGAGAGATAAGACGCTCGAATACGCCGACTAAGAAAGAATGCTGTGATAGAGTGCGCCACGTGCAGTGCGCCAAACGATCAAGTTTGAGTGCCGCAATTCTCTATTTCGTCAATCGGTCGAACTGTGTTTGCCTTTCTATGACTCCTACAATTTCAGAAGATCCTGAAGGGGGTTTCTCCTTCCTCTAACTCTTGCAGCAAACAAGCAACCTGCATATTGCAGTCTCTGATTCTCCAGTGAATGTCCACCTTCTTCCGCAGTCTGTTTGGCCTGTACAACAAAGTTTTATGTCGTTCATTCAAGCTGCTACGTGCCCCTGACTCGCCGCGCGGTCCGTTCTCTCGAACCTTGTCGTGTGATATGGATATCAACAGTGGCAACTTCTCAGAAGAAGTCCTCAAAATTATTCAGCATGTCGCCGACAGCCGTTTCATCGCCCTTGATCTAGAGTTCTCGGGTGTTGCTGGAAGGAGGGCTGGGGGTCGCTCGGGCAAGCTTGATTTACACGAATATTACCATGATCTGAGATCAGCGGCACAGATCTATCAGGTCTTACAGGTTGGTTTGACTATTGTGAGCGAGGATGTCGAGAAAGGTACGCGTTTGACTGGAATCTGATATCCACGTCCCTAAAATTCCACCTTGTGAGGGCGTGATGTGTGTGAAGTGCGATTCATAGATGTCCCTCACCTATCACCCCAACTTCCACAAGGATACTGAAAAGGACACTATCTGCTGGTTTGTCGGGCTAACAGTTCTAGGACGATATGAGGCGCGGCCTTATAATTTCCATCTCAGTCCACTCCCCGCCACTAAAGAATCAGTCTTTACTCGCGTGTGGTCATACAACAGTGGCGGTACGATGCTGATGAGCTTGTTGGTCCTCAGCGATGGCTGACCTGACTAGCAATATCTTTCCTGCTCCGCAATGGATTCAGCATCGACAAACCCATCCTACAGGGTATTCAATATCTTTCTCGGCAAGAGGAGGATCAAGTGCGCAAGAGATTGACTGAAGACGAACAAATGAAATCGAATATCTCCGACATGACACTCAAAGAAGAAGACTCATCCCTGATAGAACATATCAAGCAGTCCATTGACGAGTGGCAGACCTTACCCAAGGACAAACAGGAAACCTATCTCAATATTCCCACAGAAGATGCCGAGGAGCCCATACCATCCATACTGAATCGATATCAGATTCGATTGACCCATCAGATCGTTAGGAACGAATATCCAAACCTCAAGACCCAAGGAATGGGTCATTTTGTCCAAATCACCAATCCTACAATCAAGCAGCAAGCCAACGAGAGAAAAGAGCGTGAGAAAAGACGCGAGGCAGAGATAGCGAATGCCATCGGATTCCGCTGGGTCTTGGAAGCCATCATCGGCGGTGACATCACTAAACTTCCACATTACTACGTGGTAGCAGGGTTTCCCCCAGAAGATCAACCTAAGGACGTGCAGGCTCTTCTCAACCAGCTCCAGAAGAAATTGCAAAGCCAGTCCCGAGCTCTTGTCGGCCACAACTGCTTGACAGATGTCATGAATCTGTATCGATGTTTTATCGGTGACCTCCCCGAGGAAGTAGAGGACTTCCGTGCAAGGCTACAGGAACTGTTCCCCGTCATCATCGATACCAAATACGTTGCAGGTCTGGGCAGCAAGCGATGGGCGGACACGTCTCTGAAGGCTGTCGAGAGCGACTTGGCTTCTGTGGTATTACCTGACATACATTTGCCACTCAATTTCGACCGCTATCTTTACGCTGCCAATTATCACGAGGCTGGATTCGATAGTTTTGTGACGGCTAAGATTGGGCTGAAGCTGCCTGCCAAGCTGAAAAGAGAGCAAAAGAATGTTGAATCTTTGGTCAAGGGCACTGGTGGCATAACAGAGGAGAAGGCAAGTGGTACATCGGCAAAAGATCCCGATCAGACAGCAAAAGAAACCCAGGCAGGACAAGATGGCCACACGCAAGGCGTGACACAAACGCTTGTCGACATCATCAAGGCCCCAGTAAGCTCGGTTACATCTATCCTGACACGAGCATCAGATACGGTCGACCTAGGTTCCACCATATCTACTGCAGCCGGGTCACCACCCGTGAAAATAGACCAGAAAATGGCTAGCGACAAAGTTGTTGCAACCAGGGAGAAAGCAAGACCGGCCTTGGGATCCAAAGGCGAGCTCCAGAAACTAAGGATTATCTCGAAGAAAGCCAACATCTTCGACATCCTTGAAGACGACGATACAGAAATTTCAGAAGAGCAAGTCAAAATCAATGAACAGCGGAGAATTGCAGACTTGGTGGAGCAAGGCCGACTGTTACCGAGATGGGAAGAGGATGCAGCGTTTTGGCAGCGGATCAGTAACAAGTTGCAGGCGAACGCGACCCAAGAAGGCATATTGGATCTTACGAAGCATTAAATCCGATCAATGACTGTTCTAGAAGGTATGTAGATACTTCGGTACTCAGGCAAGTCAAGCTGTGACCCTTGATCCTGATGCCGAGGTTCAAGCGACCCGAAATGTGTAAATCCAAGGTTCGTGACGAAACTCTTTATGCGGTTGATCATATTCTCCTCAACGCCGACCACCGACTTGCCTTACCCTCATTCTCAAGTAATCGTCAGTTGTGTTTCTTTGATCCATCCATTCTTGAGCGCCCTCCTTGCTACCTGCTCAATAGAACAATCGTCATGTCAATAGGCACGGACTCCCAGTCAAGCTCTCGCGACCTCTCCTCGTCAATCTCGTCACTCAACCAGTCGAGCAAGCGGACGTCATCCGAGATCTCCAAAATCTACAAGCATGCCTCTCAACTTTTCCTCACGCGCCGTCTACTAGAGGCATACGAAGCCCTCCAGCCTGTAATCACACCCTCGAGCCAGAAAAGGCCGGACGATAGCCCGGCTCTCGCACCCATCGCGACTGCGACCACCAGCCAGCGGATCAAGATCTGGAGCTTATACGTCACGCTTCTGAACTCGATCGTTGACCTTGGGTACGAAGAGGGTAGACAGGTCTTTGGGCCCAAAGAGTACAAAGAGATTGTTAGACGCGTGCAGCACGGCGAGATCTGGGAGCAGGTCGTCAAGGACGGATATCAGGGCAGAGAGGGTTCGGTTGATGCGGAAGTTGTCTACAACTTGTATGACAGCTCCTCTCCCTCCTCCACATTGACCGCGACATTACTAACACTATTAAAAGGTCAAATCTCCTCCTTTCACAAGCCCCGGACCAGAAAATCAATCAATCTCGACTAGAAACCTACTTTTCGTCCTCTTCACAGCCAGATCTCGACCTCTCAGCCCACCTCGACCATGCTCTGAGCAATGGCCACCAAAATTCCTCGGGAATGAATGGTGCCAACACCCCCAAAGATCTCACCTCACGCATAAAAGTTCTCGAAATCTTCACGCTGCATGTGCTACCCAGAAATGGCGAATGGGATTACGCAAAGAGTTTCATTTCGAACAGTGATATCTTAGACGAGGAGAGACGGGAAGCATTCATGCAGACTCTGCAGGAACTTCAAGATGTCACGGAAAGAGAGTCCAGTCTCGAGGTTGCGGACGAAGACGTCTTCGAGGATACAGAAGAAATATTCTCAAAGCAGGAAGGAACCGGCACTGCTGATAAAACAATGGAAACAGTTTCTCCGTCGCAAAGTGGCACGTCCAAACACCAAAGGACGAGTAGCGAGGTTGACTACGGGATCGAACGGGCACATCCCAATGGCGGTGCCCATACAACTGCAACCAAGGACCAAACAGCAACTATTGCCTCCTCGCCCATGACCAGCCTCCCTCCTCAACCCGTTCCAACTCCACGGTCGCCTCCACCACATGGTCCCCCGAGTTCATCAATACAGGGCCGCACCCACTTCTCGCCTCCTGCACAAACTCCCCGTCGTCCAGCCAGCCGAAAGAATTCCAAAGCTTCCTCGCAGAACGCACTAACAGCACAAGCCCGTGAGCTCTTCCTCGCCCTGTCAAACCTAGTCCGCAATCTCGCCACAACCCTTCAGAAAAATCCTACGGCAATGCTGCGATTCCTCCTTTTTGTTCTGGCGTTTGTGATGGCATTTTCCCAGAGGCAGATTCGAGAGAAGACGCGAGAAGCAGTGAGGAGAGCATGGGAGAAGTTGCGGGGAACTCTGGGGATGGGGGTCAAGGTCAGTTATATTTGACGAGTGGGTTGAAAAGCGAAAAGACCGAGAAGACTGGGGAGGGGGTATTCTATAATGGAAATGGGAAGAGAGCAGAGCCACAGATCAAGGCTATGAAACCTGGGCAAATGGTGGGTTGGATTTTTGGGACATTTCTTCCAGGACGGTATGCATACAGGATGCATCCTCCTTCTTTACCGTGGGCATATCACACGTTTCTCATCATCAGCATGGGGTGGTGTACATACATATTACCGTGGTGGCTTCCCGAATGCTAGGTAGTTCGCCCGTCAAACTATGTTGTGGTTCGCTTGACCAGGCTGCCAGGTCCTGTATGATCGAGAAAGAGAGGGCGAGGGACGTTGCTCTACTGGGTACTCGATCCAAGTACTCGTCCCCCTCTCTCTATCTCTTTGGCGCAACATCTCACATCATTACAATCAGGGATAGGGATCTTCTAAATTTTACATGTACATTGTATTCGACAAGAGAAACCCCCTGGGATTTACCACCCCCCCCTTGCCTCCGTGCCTCCCTACTTGTAGAAACCCAGCATTTCCCCCCAGAATGAGTTAAATCTTTGCATCGTCATCCACGACCGCTACCAGCAGACTCCTTTTGGCGCATTCCATTCCCATCACCATGTCCCACTGTCGACTGTTGACTGTCCAGCATATATCAACGGGCGGCGCCCCGGGAATCATAGCTAGCCACGTCACACTTGGGTTACGAACTACAGTAATAACCCCCAAGCGCTCGAAAAGCGACAATGTCAAGGGGTGAAAAGAAGGCAAAGAGCAGCGGCAGGCTAGGTAGAGAGTCATCCGAAATGCGTAAACACCTTGCAGTCCCGCAACCACGTTCTACTTGCTGCCCACATCGCCAATTTGCTGCACTCCGATCTGAACGCCCGCCTTCTCCAGCCGCTCGAGGTAAGTGTCGCCCAGGCAACTCGGCGTCAAGAATCCCGCACCGTGGCTCTTCTTGATCTCCTCTTCCTTTGTCAAAATGACCATGGCGGCCTCGCTGATCAACAGTGCGGTAAGAGCATAGATTCCACCTTCATACCGGAAACTTGCCAAAGCCTTGCGCTGGTTCTTGGCGAGCTGCTCGGCGACGGCGACGGCGCGGAGTTCCAAAACATCGCCCTTGGTTGATTCCTTTGTCGGGCCCGAGCCTGGTTTGTAAGCGGCGAAGAGTTTCAGGATGGCTCGCGTAGGGGGGAACGCAAGCATCAAGGCCAAGATGGTGACGGCGATGTGAATCAACACACCAACCAAGGGACTTGCCACCGCCATATACTCCTCGTACGTGAAGTTGAAGCCGTAGAAGTAAGGCGTCAAGCCGGCGGAGCGGTGGACTATGGCCTCATTGGGCTTGGCGGTGATGGAAGTCGTCAAGTGGCCCAGGCGTGGGTACTTCCAGACACCCGTCAGTTTCTGCAGTCCAGTGCGTGCGTACGTGTTGGGTTCGGGGTTGCGTGGATAGATGGTATCCTTGGTGAAGGGCCGTAGCTGAGAAGGAGACAGGACAAAGGGGTCGCTGAGACACTGCTTCATCACCTTTGCCGGATAGTGGTCGGCCAATCCCAATCCTGTGGCTAAGGTGCCACCACTGGGTCCAGAGGACTTCAACTCGTGCACCGAGGCGACCATGTCCATGACGCCGCAATCCCAGACTTTGCGGATCAATCGAGTGGCTATATAGGCGATCAGATCGGACGGGGCCGATTCAACGCCCACTTCGGGAATGATGATGGCTCCGGTTTTCTTGGCGGTGTCTTCGTACTTGACAATAATATCGCGAACCCATGGAGTCTCGCCAGTCACGTCAAGGTAGTGTGTTCCCTGTTGAGCACATGCTTCGACCACGGGAGTCGAGTAGAGGTGGTAAGGTCCCACGGCGTTCAAGAGCACCTTGGTTTTCTTGACCAGAGGGGTCAATTCAGGGGATGTCAGGCTGGCCACAGTGATGATGTCGGGAGAGCTGCGCGTCGAGTTCAGGGACTTCAGCTCGCTGACCAAGGACTGGAGTTTGGATTGATTGCGTCCAGCCACGGCCCATGTGATGTTGGTGGGTAGGTTGGTGGTGATGTATTCAGCAATCAGTTTGCCAGTGTAGCCAGTAGCCCCCAGGAGGATAATATCATATTGACGACTGGCAGCAGCCATTGTGAGGCAAGGTGATCCGTCTGGATTTGGAAAAAGGAGGTAGAGACAGACACGCAGCCGTCACGGGAAGTGAGAGGGAGAAGGGCAGGTACTTTAAGGAACGTGGAGAAGAAAAGAATACAAGAAGTGGAATCGAAATAAAACAGAGTCTCGACAGCGCCAGCAATGGTCAGCAATTGAGATGTCTCGCTGGATGGATACGGTGTAGAAATGAAGGCCAAGGTGTCGTCTTTTTGGGGGGGGGTTGATGGGAGGGAGGAACAGAGGAGCAGAAGCGGGACCCACGAGTCCACGACGCTAAAGACGCGAATGGAGCTGAACCAACGTGCGAATAGAGAGATCAAAAAGCGATCAAAGGTCGTTAAACAGAAAACAGAGAATGAGGGCAGGGCGTTAGTCTTTTAGCTCCATTGGTTGCCCAGCCGAGCACTAATGGCGGGATTGAACGTGGCTGGAGCTGGGCGTTGGGCTAGGTACTCCGAACCCCCAATCAATGTAATCAGGGTGCCCCCAGGGCGCGCTGCTAGGTATCGACAAAGCCTATTTCCCCTTACTGCCTTATACCTAAGGGGCCACGATGCCTAACGATACGAGGCATATTAGGGGCTGCCTTTGCGTAGGTACCTGGACTCCTACCCTACCTAGTACCTACTGTGGTGGAAAACACTAGTGTGCGCCCAGAGAGGGGGGCCTTGCTTGCTGGGAGCCTCTCACTCTGGGCGGGAGCGATACGGAGTCCTGCCCCCAACACAAGGATATTTTTGGCATCTCCTAATAGGCTTGTCAGGAGTCAGAATGTCCGGAACCAATGCACATGCAGCATCACAGTTATACAAATTCGCTTGTCGGAAGGGGTCCTGGACGTCCACACATACACACCACGCGCAGAGGAGTACACACCAAAAACTCATTGGACTTTCCCCGTATTACTTGTCATGTATTCAAAATCTCCACCATTTAGAGAGAGTGGAATGATATGTGGCATGAATAATAGTTCCAGTGTTCCAGATATGGGTCGTGAATCCCTCTGGCTCCTACTACCCCTGATGGGCGCATTTGATGTAAACCCCGGGCTGACTCAGCGGGGTTTCTGGTTATCACGTGATGATATGTGACGCCGCCCAACGCCAAGCCACTAGGTGGCCAAACCGCACGGTGAAACCCTTCGAACTTTTTGTCAACTGTGCAAATTGCGCGATCCAACAACGACATCTCCAGTTCACCTACTCATTCAATCCTTCGTCTACCACAGCCAACATGACGAAGCGCACAAAGAGTGAGTCGACTGTTGCCTTCCAATTCTCACAGAGGGCTGACTGATATTTTTGCAGAGGTCGGCGTGACCGGCAAGTACGGCACTCGTTATGGTGCATCCCTCCGCAAACAAGTCAAGAAGATGGAAATCACCCAACACGCTCGGTACATCTGCACCTTCTGCGGCAAAAATACTGTCAAGAGACAAGCAGTCGGAATCTGGAATTGCAAGGGGTGCAAGAAGACTGTGGCCGGAGGCGCATGGACGGTTTCGTAAGTGCAAAGAGGAGGGCCACACTGAACTGGACGAAATCTTCTAACCACTCCCAAAACCTTTCAGAACTCCTGCTGCGGCTGCTACCAGATCGACCATTCGACGACTGAGGGAAATTGCGGAGGTGTAAAGCAATATTTGGCATGGGCTCGGAGTTCTCAATCCCACGGATACGGAATTTTTCCACAAATTCTCAAGTAGCAATCTCAGGCTTCGCCTGAAGAACGATCTCGGTCGAGCAGGACGTGCAGCTTCCGCATCGATGAAAGCAAACCCTGCCTACCATGACTCGACCCGAATCGTTAGACCTCCAATCGAATGAACGAATGCAAAACCATCGGACTTTATGTTTGACTACTCTGATCCTTGATACTGTTTTCTGAGTCGCCGGCTTCGAGCAACTGATCTTGATCCGACCTCGAGGCCGCAAAGTCGGCTCTTACTGAAGCCTCGAGTCTATGACTGATGCTATACGAACCGCAAAAGCCGTTCAGCCAGTCCAGGCGAGGTCGCAAATATATTTCTCCATGCTGTGCGCCGGGTGAATACCGGATTCTGATGTGAAGGGATGTTATGGGGTGGCCCCTAAATCTCACACCGTGACCCAGCTTATTCTGGCTTCAAATTCACCGCTACTTGAAAGCTCAAAGCGAGAGGTGTTGTTTCTCACACACGCACACTACTCCCGAGTCTGTAACCCCACCCGTTCGTTGGCGATAGTCTTTCGGGACAACAAAGTCGAAAAGCAAAAGGTGTGAACGCAGTTCCTCTTGTTGCCTGGATCTTTTGATGCTTCTCTCTCTAGGGTTTAGGCACGAGCAGGCTGTCATCTGCCATCGCGAATGATCCCCAACCTCTCAGCTTACCCCATTTTGACAAGAGTTCAACCGAGGGATGTGCTTTGGCGGCCACCAAAAGCCCTGCCTACTGAGCGAGAAGCCCCAAGAGCCAGTCATATTCATCCTCAAGCTCTAAGCCGCCTGGTTTCATTGGTCCGCCAAAGCTGCCCGTTCCAGCGAGGCCCTTAAATCGGATCTACTCGCTCCACCTGCACCGTCGCTTCTTTCCTCTCTTGACACTTAAATGCCACCACCAAACACCCACCCTGTGCCCATGATCCTGCCACCGCTTGAGTTCCCTCGAAAATCTCCGGCAACACCTCTGGATGTCAGACACTTGTATTGTCTGCTTAGGAGACTTGAGCAGCGGCGATGGCCACGAAGTTACAGCTCTTCTTGCCAGCCCTGCCAAGTCTCCACCCACCGACGGTGCTGCCGCCGCCGCCTCGAAGACCACCAAACCCGAACATGAGCCAAGCGTCACCACATCGACCGACAAAGACTCGACCGAGTTGATCGCCCATTTAAGACCGTGTGGGCATTTTCTGCACAATGAATGTCTTACTCCATGGGTGGAACGAGCTAACAGTTGTCCGATCTGTCGTGCCAGTTTCCATCTCGTCGAACTGATGCGTACAATCAATGGTAGGTTCACGCAACCCTGTCCTCGTCCTAGTTGCACAGTATGCTAATATGAGTATAGGCGATGTTATTTCCTCATATTCTGTCGAGGACCGAACGCAGGTCGCTGACTTGGACCCTTCCATGTTTCTCGAGATCCCGGACGAAGAGGACGAGGACCAACCCTGTCAAGCTTGCGGAGAAGATGATAATGAAGATGTTCTGATGTACTGCGACGGCTGTCAGAAATTGTGGCATACTTATTGTGTCGATTTGCAGGAGGTGCCCTACGGCCACTGGTTTTGTGACAACTGCAGAGCACAACGAGATCTTGACCCCCGTGTAATTGCCCGATCGGGGAGACCAAATCGAAGGCGCACGCGAGGCCAACAGCGTAGGCAACGAGGTCAAGAATCAAGCTGGAACCAAGTTTGGCAGTCCGTTTGGTCCCGCATCAACCTTGACCTTGACTTTCCCTACGAGGATGACGAATCATCAGCCAGATATCTGAGGCGTCACCGCCAACGCAACCAGGCCGATAGGCAGGCCCATGACGCCTGGTTGCGCCGAATGCAAGTTGCAGAACTTCATGGCGCTGGCAACCGCTTTAGGGAGACGGAACCAGCCCTTCCCAGCAGCCCTGGAGGTGGCTCTACGCCGAGCAACCGACGGGCAAGAGCATCTCCCCTTCCACAAGCCGAGACTGCTGATGAACTCCTGGCTTGGCATGCTTTCGATCAAGCTCGAGCTTCGTCAAATGAACCCAACTCAACGCGCAAACGGAAGCGAAAATCCCCTACATCATCACCAGCGGAGCCCGAGGATGAATCATCCTCCGCGAACAAACGTCGCCGACCCAGCGCATCCAGCCGCACAGTTTCTGACGGAAATACTGCGACGGTCACCAACATCCGGCGACGTCAACCTTTACGCATCGCCAGTCCCATTCCAAGGCGACAACCTAATGTAGAACCAGCGGGGCCGAGCTTTTTACAATCCCTTCTGCAAGAAGTTGAGGATGCTGGTTCCAGTACACACGGCATCAACCTTCATCGCCCATCTCCTCGCCCTGCAGCGAGCCCACCAGCCGACCAGAATTCTCCACGACCCTCCTCGCCTGCTTTGTCGCCTCTTCCCTCGAATCATTCTTCTCCTCGGGCAATGTCAGCTACTCCTCCTCCGCCTCTGACACTCAGACCTGGCTCTCCTGCTGGCTTGTCGTCGAGCATCCAGCCTGTCTTTCCCTCCACTGAGTACTCTCCACAACGGTCCACCTCGCCCGAGCCGAAACAGGCAGAGACCAATGGTCCCCGGTTTAATGGGCCGAGGGTCCCTCCGCCTCCATCAACATCTACACTATTGGCGCAGCCAAGACCTCGAAGTCGAGCACCGCGCATTCTTGAAACCGGGCAGGATTCTACTGTGACATCCCGCTCAACGGAAGCCTCGCCTAACCGGGCCACAATGTCTCTAAATGCAAAAGCCGATGTGCAAAAGCTCGTTGCAAGCGCACTCAAGCCTCATTATAATGACCAAACAATTACGAAAGACGAATACACGACGATCAACCGCGACATTTCCCGGATGCTGTACGATAAGATTGGTGATTTTGAGGCTCTCGGTGTAGACGATAAGGCAAAATGGGAGAAGATTGCTGGGGATGAGGTCAATAAGGCTGTCAGGGCGCTCAAAGCTCAGGGTTGAGAGGGGAATACTTAGTCCGTTTATTTTATGATTGTTCTCTTGCACGAAAGCGAGTTTCAAGTTTCGGGTTCAAGCGACGAGTTTCACGATGTTATGACCTAGGGTGGACAGGCATTTGGAAAGGGCGGCAAACACCGCGATAGTTGGGATTCAAGGGCCCGTTTAACGGGACATGGTGGGTTTGTCTTTTCCAATGGGCTTGAGCGATGGCGATGGTGGTGTCCTGTCGATGCATTGTGGGAAGGAATACAGCTTCAGAGGCTGCAAGCAATCAGGTTGGTGGGCAGCAAGGGAAACAAGATTGTACAAAATACCTTGACGCAAAGAAGGATGGCAAGCTGTCGATATCATACATGATTGCCTGGGATGTTGGTACAACCAGCAGGAGTTGTAGCGGTCTAGGACCAGAGGATAGATGATGAAAGAGATGTACAATACTGGGACAAGGAACGGCAGGCATCGAATGGTAACCTTCTTGACCGCTCTCCACCATCTCATTTGCTTCTTGGGTGGCTTGACCCTCTGATATAACCGCATATTTCGTGGCTGTGTAACTGGAGGTACGGGCTTACAGACATAGCACCATTTGACTTTGACGTACTCGCAGGGGCAAATGATACAAGGGCGAGGAACCAGGCGAGTTAATACACGATCAAACCCGGTAGGACGCCAAAATGGTGGTCTGGTGTGGTCTGGGGGACTGTCTACTCGAGCATCAACAGCCAGATTCAAAGGTAAGGTCTGCAATCTGCCTGTTCTGATCGCTGTCGACCTATTGTCCCAAGAGTTGTTACATGGAGTCTCCAGAAACCAAATACCAGATCATTATAAGTCGTTGCCGAAACCCAAGAGCCCGCAGTGTGTATAAGATGCATCACTGATACCTGATAACCTGATAACCTGATACCGCCACGCCTGTCCTTCCGTACCTACCTAGGTGGCTTAGATTCCGGCTGCAACAACAGAATTCCCGCGCCGGAGGATGAATGGCACAAGAAAAAGACAAAAAATCGCGAGAACATGTACATGGATAGTGTAGAGAAGAGCGAGACCGAACGGTTGACCAAATAGCAAGGGCTTATGGAGTAGCGAGGCATGAAGCAAGGTTGGCTCACGCTTTTCAAGGTTCGGATGGCATGGAGCAGGGAATTAGGAAGACGAGACCACGCTCGATTAAGACTCCGCAAGCAGCGCCTTCACAGCCGGTGTGAGGCTCTTTAGAAAGGTGAGAGCCGGTTCACTATATGGTAGACAAATGTGAAGTCGAGATGCCTCGGGCGTGCATTGCCTGCGCCATGATGTCCTGTGCGGTTGTGGAAGGGCCCATTCGCAGCAATGGTGAAGACGTCGGTCGGATGGGCATGGCGGACAGGCTCTTTTGCGCGAGATCTCCCGACTCGGCCAGGTTTGCTTGCATTGATTGTTGATCCGCAAAGGTACGATGCTTCGTGAAATCGGCGGCCGACGAGTCGTTGAACCACTTCTCCAGAAAAAGATGCTCTAGATCATCCTCGTCGACTTCTGCATATTGTCTCTCAATAAGTGCGGTGTACTCGTCGAGAAGTCGAGGCAGGAACTGTAATCGGTGCAGAAGCCACACATTGATGAAGTCGCCATGGTCCACTGGAAGCATGTCTAGACCACGGAGATGATCCACATATCTGATTTTGCGATGCAGCATCGCTTGGGAGAGTCGACTCTGCATCGCCGGTTGGGTAGGGGAAGGGGAGGGTTGACTCAACGGCCTCGCTCCCTGCAGGTGCCTCGTTGCGCCTTCATCTTCGTTCGGTTCACGCTTAGAAGCTTCATTGGAGATTGCTAGAGCTTCGTCGTCTGTTATAAGCTGTTTCAAAGCCTCCAAGCGTAGGTCTGCAAATTCGAGTTCATCAAGCAGCGTCCGCTCCTCACGTTCAAAGGACTCCAGAAAACGCAACGAGTCGTCGTCCATGCTAAGGCCGAATTGAGCTCTGGACTCCTGCTCTTGAAGCAATTGCGCCTGCTCCTCTCGAAGATCTAGGAGTTGTTCAACTATCATGTCGCGGTCGCCGATCATGGTCAGGTATTGAATATCTTCTGGAGCATAATCGGCGGATTCTCGTGCCAGGTTAGGGTGTTCAAGAGCAAAACTGGCAGTGGTATCAGAAGCTGCATCTCCCAAGGCAGCTGAGTCAATGGCATTTGACTCAAGGAACCCATCCAAACGCCTGCCAGAGTGAAAGAGAGACTGGATGATTTCGTCTTCCAGACGAGCACATTGAGCCTGGTCTGCCCGAAAGGACGCAACTGTGCCTTTGCGGAACAAATCAAACTTGCGCTGGATATTACCAAGCTGTGCGGCGAGAGGCTCGGACAATTCCACCGATTTTGTGAGATCAGCGACTTCAAGGATGAACTCTTGTAAGGCGGCGACGATGTCCCCGGTCTGTTGGAACATGGGAGCCCTCAGGGCGTTCAACTCAAAGATCTGCGCTAGAACTTTTGCGGTGATTTTGCGGTGCCTTTGCAATTTTGCTATGCAATCGGCCACTTGAGGATTTGGCAAGACTGCTCCTTGGTGACCACTACCCTTTCCTGTCACTTCCTGCTCTTGCCTCTGCTCTATAATACCATGAGACGAGCTGTTTGAGCTGGAAGATGGGCTGTCCTGGGTTCTGCCAGCCAGATCCTCTATGGGCTTTGGGAGATAGGCCCATTTCCCCCTGCCTGTCTCTCGGCTATGCTTCCACAGGCGCGACAGATGGTTGGAAGAAGGTTCCTTGGGGGCGAAGCCATCTCTATGAGTCGAGATGTCAGCGTTGGAGCTCAAAGCAGAGAGATACAAGGTAGATTGATGTTAGGGACTGACATTTTGGGAGCAGGTTTGGACCATTGAAAAAGCCGACCCTTGAATTGCCGGCCGCCAGTTAGGAAGTTCAGAGCTGAATGCATTCATGCTCATCAGGCTCAGTGAGAAATGAGGACTGAGGCACGGACGAGGGACTGAAGCATGATGCCACCGGTCGAGGAGGGAGCCAGCCCATACTTGTATCGGCAGAGCTGGGGGAGAAAGAAGACGGAGTTGCATGGATGGGATGACATTGTGCTGTTCGTGCAGGTGTCACTGTTCGTTTGGCGGCTTGACAATCTCTGTCAGTGGACAGAGATTCGTGGGCACCCTGGGAGGGCGTTATGCACAGTTCTGCTGTGATCTACTCGTAGGCTAGGGATGGATGGAAACAAGAGTGGAAACCAGAGAGGGTGTGGTCCAGGTCTTACCACCCACCCAAACGAAGCCTGGTGGCATGCCCGCCAGCCTGGGGCGGAACCCCCTGCACTTACTCGTTGTTGCGCCAGAGAAGGAGTGGTAGTTAACCTGTAGGCATCAAGCTAGGCATTGAGCTAGGCGTCCAGCTAGGGACCAAGAGCGGGAGGAAGGAAGGGATTTCGCCAGCCCGAAGGTGCAGGGGGCGGCTGGCTCGGAACTCTCTGTCATTCCAATCTCACACCCTCGTAGCCTTTGGAATTCATCTCGTCCTTACAACTCGTGTTACAGACCCAATACCAGAGCACAAACTGCACAAACCGAACTGCCCTCCATTACGATCCTACACCCCCCTACCGATGTGCCTCAGGTTTCCTTTCTTTCGCACTAGCTCACCACGCTTGTCCACCTGGCCAAATGAGAGGGATGTCAACACGCAGGCAAACCTGAAGCACCTGCATTCTTCAGCCCAGTCAACTGAGCCCTCCAAGTGCGATATGCAGCATTGGGTTCTGGAGGGAATGGCGACCACTCGTCCAAAAGAGGCTCCTTACCGGACTCGCCTGGCCTGGACCAGCAGCACCCCAGCTCTATCAGGTCTCAAGAATGATGGATGGCTACTGCGCCGGCCGACTCGATATATGATGGGCTTGGGAGCCCCTCTTTCCTAGGAACACCTTCATGTCCTGAATGTGGCTTGATTGAAAACCATCCTGCTTCTTGGGTTGTTGATAAGATCCATCATGCCCGACCAGCCCAAGCCCTTGCCCACACAGAGCGACAGACACAGTAGTGGTCGAGCTGCTAGTAAGGCCCTGCCCCCTACTCAGAGGAGTTCATCGGCTGACTTGGAAAGGACGAGACAATGGTGGCCAGGGGAATGATAGACAAAGTCCTGCCCAAAGACGCTTGTAGGTTCTCCTCGCGTCAACTGATTTGAGGCTCTCAGTCTGATGTGTTCAGCGATGCTCCTCGATCTACGCCGCAGATCGGCCATCAACCGGCGCAAGCAAGACCTCCTGTTTCCAGCCAGCATCAACCTCCGTTGATTGCGACCAATCCGATATTCCCTCAGCAGAGGTAAACTCTACGTTAGTTCTCTTAGCGTTCGTCGCTGACCCTGAGCACAGAAGTCCGCAAAGCTTTCAACTTGCATCTAGGGAACAAGTAAATCCCAGAGTTTCCCTTGGAAGCGCTCCAGGGCCGTCATCGTTCAACAGCAGTCTGGACTTGTCTCTGCAAGAATTCGCAAATATTCCAAGTGGTGATTACCAGAATGTCGCAACTCATCTTCGAGAAAATCCCTCGATTCTCAAACAAGATCCAGAAGCTCTTCTGAGAGAAGCAATTCAAGCGTATCGTTATGCCAGCTCCCGGCCTGAGCTGCAACATAGTGGCAGAACGCTGTACGGGGATAGTTGCGTCCAGAAATATGTGATTCTCAGGCAATTACAATACTTGCACCGGAAAGTTGTCGAAGCTCTACAACCGAAGAGAGTAACAACAGAAGAGGTGACTGAAGCTGTCAAGCGCTACTTCGACCAGCTCCTCGACAAAAAGTCCCTTCCTAGGAAACAGTTTGAAGAAGGACTGGGCGAAGCTCGGGCACGTGCTATGAGACAGGTGCAGGGTGCTGTCCCAAGCCCTCAAACAACCGCCACCAGCACCCAGCAGTCCCCGACGCAGATTAGGACATCTACTACCGCTATCCAAGCTCAGCAAGGCTCACTCCCATTCCGAATCTCTCAAGTAACTTCCCTGCCGAGCCTTGCGCCTTTGACTCTGCATGGTGAGGAAACTGATGGAAGCCACCCTAGGCAGCCAGGCCCTACCACCCAAATTCCACGAAGTGAGAATCCCAGCGGGCTAGACTGCAGGTACATCACCAGAAAATCGAGCTTCTATCAACCTGGGCGCGTATTTGCCATTCTCTGGCATGAGCCCTACAATGACTCCCAGGAAAATGCCGGCCACGGCTCACGACGGTCATACTTGAATGAAAACGTCAGCAGAGGACTCTATGGCGAGCCCATTTACAGCTCAATTCGCAGGATGGTTGTTGTCCGACCGGACCATGGCTGCAGTGTATGCATTCAAATCAATAGCTATGGCAAAAGAGGTCTGGGAAAATTCGCAACATCACCCAGGGATGTTGATGCCCATTCAATAATCCATATGGACGACACAGAACCTCAGCAGCAGCCAGGTGAACCTACGTCGAACAAAAGACCTATTGCAGTCACAAAAGCAAGCGCAGCTCAGAAACTGAATTCGTGGAGCCGTCTCTGCTACTCCCAGCCGCACACGGTGCAACATACCGTGAAAGCCCTAGAAGTTGGTTCGGTGACCAAAGAGAGTCTGCCTTATCTGCTGTCTTATTTCAAGATGATCAATACCCCCCCCTAAGAGCCTTGAGACGCCTCTGAAGCACCGCTTCCCCCGCAAATCTACATTTAAAATACGTTACCGAATCTACCCAGACTAATCCACGCTTGATTCGGGACCACTTACGTTGTCGACTTCTACCTCGACGTCAACCATGATATAACGGGATTCGATGGAATTTCCTTCTTGAGAATGTCTTTCCCCAACGAGTTTGTTCCACCCTACGAAGCATTACGTCTTTTTCACCCCAGAGTCTCCCTGACCAGAACGCCAAAGATCCTCCTTGATTGGTTTCCACCAACAAGGCGGTCTCTAATCATGACCGTGGAGTGTGGGCTTTTAATCATCTGTTCCAGTGTGTTTTTCTACCTTGGACGATGTTTCTTGTCATTTATTCCTCTTCTTTCGTGTTTGGTTTACAGATTGGAAATTTATGATCCAGGAGACAGCTGGTCCTGGCTCTACTTGTCGCGGGCCTTTACGAATTTATGAAAGATGTATCTCATATAGCACTATTGATGTTACCTTCCACTTAGTACGATGCAGACTTCAGGGCGTACGGGTACATTTGAAACGCCGATTCAGTATGTCCCCTTCGCTTCGGCCTCGTCCTTCGACAAACGACGCTCGCAACAATGCCTCGGTTGAGCTCGGTGACCTTTTTAGCCGCAGAGCCTCTCTGTGGAGAACAGAAGCTAGGAAATTCACCGATCAAGCGTAGGCAGAGAGGGAGATGTACAGGATTGGGTCGTGCCGATGGAATCACAGAACAGACTCATTGGCTGTTTGTCCTTCCAAGATATTTCCATTCATGGCCAACTACCTTGAAGGATTCGCTATGACCTAGGCTCCGGCTGATCGCAAGCCGCTGAGTGCTTCGTGACTTTGCCTCAGGCCTCGAAACGGCAAGATTCCTTCGATGTGTTGGCATGTGCCATGAACTGGAGTTCGCAGCCTGCATTCCCCCTGGTCCGCTTCCAGATGTCCTTTGTGCATTACTATCAACCAGTCTATTGGCACAATCACAACCAACTTTGCGCTAATTGGAAGCCCTTTGATTCAGACGGTTAGACACGGTCTCAGCCTACTCGTCGGCACAGGCCCTCATGGCCATGGCCTCCAAAAGGGTCATCCAGGGTTCCTAATTGGTGCAACAAGATGCCTTGCAAGCACTTATTCTGCAAATCCCAGGAGCAGACAAGGGATTCAGGTCACTGTCCGACCCTGCTCTTTGCCCATGCAGACCCAAGACACCACCTTTCCAGAGGATGTCGAGCCACCAGCCCCCTTACTAACCAATTACTGGTCTCCTTTGTCGCTTCATCTTTCCCACTGCTACCGATCATGGATTTACCCACCCCGCATGCGAGATTTCAGCTCAGGCAAGTTCCTCCGACGACTTACCAAGGAATTGAAGTTCCGTTGATGTGCTTGGTGAAGGAAACATTGCCGCCATTATCTTCAGCCGCAATTGCTAGACGAAGGGGAAGGAGAAAGAGCTAGGTCTGCAGGACCTTATTGTTCTGGACAGGCAGTCAGCCTATCAGGTTCGCTACGCACCCACCCCTTAGTCACTTCCATCTAACCCGCCTGGCCCGTCCTCTTCGAGAATACGATTCTGCTCAAACGAGTGCTTGTTATTCATTGATGTCGTCTTCTTCAGAGTGGATCTCTCCGCCTGTCCACTTGAGCAGCTGTTTGGTATTCTCGGTATTTAGAACAGCGTCCTGAGCCATCGGAAAGACGCCGGGCGGCCTGCAAATCCTTCGATGAAGCCTGGCGCATCCCGCAATGCCGGGATCAAGCGGGGCCTAAATTGGGGCACTACCTAGCAAAGCTTTGCTAATCCTTGTCACCAGGAATGACTGACTCGAGTAGTTGTTTTGGGGGGGACGACCTCGTTGGTAAAGGACTGCCAGAGTGGGTGTTTGCTGTCGAACCCTGCCGAACCTGGAGTAATGCTGGAGCAACAACCACGATGCAGGATCCTTGCGGGCCGCACTTCGGCACTTAATGTTTTCGAGGTGAATCCTCTCGACTTCTGCGATCATTGTTTGGAAAATCCCAGTAATGACGGCGGTATTTTTCGGCTTTCAACTTCCGGATGCTGAATTCAAAAATCACAGCTACCCTCCAAAGGCACACTTTGGCTGAGGACGCCATGCTTATCTATTTCATTGGCCAGCCGCACAAAGAGACTGGGATTGAACAGAGGCTGCGCGCCAATGTTTCAGAGTCTCGAACGTGCCTTGACATGGTTGCATGGGTGCAGACACGTCTTTGAAACTTTGACCTAGTTTCAAAGTTGCCTGCTGCCTTGCCACGATATGCTGTGCATCAGGGAACATGGATCCCGGTCACCTTGTTGTTGAGGCTCGGGCTATCATCTGCTACAGTGCCAGTGCTTGTAGGTGGCACTGCAGCCAGCCGAACCGGTCTCGTGTTCAAACAATCCACTGACCCTGTCACGGGGCCGCTGAAGAATTCCCACGATGTACCAAGTATGGTAGCACGACAGTGGAATACTCTGAGGCAAACCAAAGAACCGACACTTTGTGGCAGTGTCGGGAGACCATCAGTCACGGCTGTGTCACCTGAGTAATCAGGTCATCAGCAACCCGACGAGGTTTCTTTCGATTGAGCAGATTACCTGAATCAAGGCTTTGGATGCTTTCCTTCGAAGATCTTCCTGGATAGACGCACTATGATGGTTGTTGTCCAGAACTGATTGGACAACCAGTATAGTCTGCTATCTGAGATGCGAGGCTAAGACCCGTTGAAGGCTATTGCATCTAGCTGGAGAGACTTGTCAACTTGGAAACCCAAAGAGCGACGACCGTACGGACCACCCGTCAATCCAGTTCTATTCAGCAATACCAGATCCCATACCGGACAGGACGGGACCAGGTCTACGAAAAACAAAAGAAAACATCTTCGTCACGAACGGTCATTCTAGAGAGCAAGGAGTGGAATCGAGAAAAGAGAGTGTGTCCTTTGGGTCTTTGATGTGTCTGGTACATATCAGTCCACATCACATGCCGGCTGGACTTCGATGGGAAATTCGGAGAACAGCACCACAGATTCCCAGTCCGTTAAGGCGGCAAACATGTTGTTACCGAAGTACGAAATACTCACTGCGTGGATGGGTATAGACACTGTTCTGCTAGGTTATTAAGCGTGTGAGCGGTTTTTTCTCTCTTGAGAATTCACGGAAGTAAGTATCACTTCTTCGGAAGCGTTCTGGTTTTTTTGGGATTCTGTATTTCAGGGAAAAGATCACTTCTTCTCTTCCAAACTTCTATCAACGTCAAGAGTATTTGGGTTCATTTCCTGAGCTTTATCAACTTGGTGTGTAGCACCTGCAGCTGGCTTGGACAAGTTTGAGTCTCCTTGGGACGACTGCTGCAGCTGATAGTCCAGGTAGGCCTTGACGAGTGTCGTGGATTCATCCCGATTGTCCGCCACGGTGCTTTCCAGAATGTGGGATAGAGTGTTCACCGGAAGCTCTGGCTGAGGCTGGGACCCTGAGGCACTGCCATTTTCCGCGTTCTCGATATAGCTCTGGCTGGCAACGTCCTGGTCCATTTCCGAAAGTTGTTCTTGGGAAATGCTCACCCTCCTGTCTGGAAGTTGTTCGTACAACTTGTCCAATTCCTCTTGGGCCACCCTCATTTCGTCCAACACTTCCTTGTATTTCACCTCAAAGTCTTCAATGACTTCGGGTTCTTCATTCGCGTCAAACAACATCATCCGCTGCACGTCCAGGTTGATCAATATATCCCGCAGCACATCCACATCGCCCTTTTTAGAGAGATAAAGTCGGGCCTCTGGGGTCTTGTCAAGTCGAATATCGTCGTTAGAAGGTACAGATTCCTCCGTAGTACTTTCCCGTCGTCGCACAACGACTCCTTGGTCATCCAGAACTCGGAAAGAAGTCGCCGATGCGGGACCAAAGATCCTTGAACCCTGCTGGACAATCTGATAACTTTGCTGAATCAATACAAGATCTTGTTCCTGCACTTTGGCCGCGACCTGCTTCAGTCCGAGTAGAGCCTCTCGGAGTTCTTGCGGAAGATCATCCCCTCCTGTAGCCAGTATGGATTCAACTATGGCGAGAACAGCTTCGCCCTTTCGGACAGATTCTCGTCTTAGGTCGTGGGCTGTGATGAGGCGGCTGGTGAGAGAGCCCACGATGCCATTAAGTTGGTTCCAGTGATTACGCAAAGTGTGCGAGCGGCTATTCTCATCGGGCGTGCCGGGACGAGCATCAGGACCAATGTTTGATGGTGTAATCCGAGTTGCTGAGCCTTGCTGTTCACCGGGTTCTCCCACCACGTCGTCGTTGTGCAGAGACATCTGTTTCGGAACTTCTGCAGAAACATTTAAAGAATCCTCCCTCTTCAGTGTTGAATCTATGGGAAGTTCTGGGTTTTCCATGCTCTTGTGCACACCAGAGGTCTGCTTCGGGGGTTGGTCGTCGACAGGTGCCCTAAGAAGAGAACAAGTTGCGCGTGTGCTCGAGTCATCCTGGAGTCCAGCCGCAGAATGCGGGAGGTTGGGTGATTCCGAGGGAGTGGTCCCTAAGCTACCACCAATGTGTCAAAACGTCAATATATTGCAAGGGAGCATTGGGTCTGTGTAACCTGACTTACCCAGCCTGCGATTTTCTTCTCCCTTTCCCCCTCAACCATGAAAAGACAGAGGCCATTGCAGAGAATGGGTGAGAGAAATTTCATGTTGATCCAGGGCTCCTACTATCAGGGGAGCCATGCCTGTTGTATAAAGGAACGGCTTGCCCGGGGGTGAAGCACCGCCTCTCAGTCCAAGGACGGCGAAGTTGTCAAATAATAGGCTAAGGGCAGATCCGGAACATGCAACCTGGAAGAAATCGCGAAGGAGGGTGTGACTGGTATTTTACCCTCACTTTCACTAGGTCGGTAATGGAATGTTTTCGTGTCCGTAATATGTCATTTGTGTAATATTACCCGTACTCACCAGCCGAACCAGACACCAAGCAGCATGCTGCTTTTACCCGTTTGATCTTCAACCATTGCAGCTACGCTTGAACCCTTCGTGATCACCAGCTGGCTCCCCCCCTCCCTCCTTAGGTCGCTGATTCTCTCGCTCTATCTTGTTTGCTGCTCGTAGAGGCAGTTCAGGTCGCTTCTCCGTCAGCAGGTTCTTCTTAGCACCAAACGCCACCCCACATAGCCTTCACAGCCCTCCAATGACCCTACCTTGACGCTGCCTCGACCATGCGAGCGGCAGGAGGAAACAATGGAAGCCATACCCTCCAGCACCTTGCTCTAGAGGCGCCATCTAGCGAGGGTCTGTTCAAAGAGCCTCAAGAGGACGAATGACGAGCGGAAGTGGTCCTCGGGTGGCTCCCCCTCCATCTTGTATAAGAAGACTCATCGATGGCACTTTCGACGGTAGGATGCATCGTCCCCAACTTGTGAGTTTCTGCAAATCTCCAGGTGGGCTTTGATTAGGGCGAACTACTCATTCAGCCAACTAGGAAGGTCTTTGCCGTTCCTGGCGCTCAAGTCAACGTATCTCTCCATTGCCTTCTTGCCTACAGTAGCCCTGCTAGCAGATATCTCGGCCTACGACGCCGCCCAGTCCCGAAAAAATCTGATAGTGTTCGTCTGTTTGGCGAAGCCGATGTCTACTCTACAGCAATCCAAGCGAAAGGGGCGTCGTCCTGGAGGCCAGCAGTCAGCTACCAGGGCGAAAGATGATGGTGTAGGGGGTTCGGCCGGGCCCGCTGGACCCGAAGTACCTCAAGACATCAAGGGAAAAGAGCCGGCGACCCCTCCGAGGACTGAAAATTGCGCAAAGGATAAGACCCCTGCTAGTGACCTCTGTGGCGTGAAAGAGAGCGCCGAAGGTGATTATGAAGAGGGTGCTGGTCTTTCCGGAAGGCCTCGAAATCTCACAATACCATCAACCAGCAATCTGAAAGCAGGCGACATCGATTATTGTGTTCATCTGGGTGATGATAATCTATGGCAAGCTATCCGGAGGTCGACCTCCCTGCAGCCGGGCGACACGAGAAACCTGGCGGAGGTAGTGCATGTGCAATCAACCGCGATTCAAGACTATCAATTCCTTCTGGAAGCAGTGAGGTGCGAGATTCTCAAGCAGCCTCCCCTCCGAGATACCTGCCTTCGACTTTACCTGTTGGTGAAGAGCTACGGCACTTTATCACAAGGACTCGACGCTGGGGTCTTTGAAGAGTACCTCAACAAGAGTAGCGAAGAAGTCGAACAAGAAGTCGAACAACTCGCCAGTCAGCTTCAACGAATGTCCTTGCGTCAGACATTGGGAGACGGAATTGCTGAAAGACCGTTGTCTGTATCACAGACATCGTTTCCGGTTCACCAAATTCAGTCTCCCGGAAAGGGAAACAACAAAGTAGCGCGACGAAAGTCTTCTCAAGGAACCACGCAAAATCGATCCCCAAAGGATTCAATGGACGCAGGCTATCACAAAAAGGACAGTAAATTCTTTAGCCTCGGCAGAGTCTTCACAATGTTATGGCATGACAATGCCACAGCGGCCAAAACGCCTGTAGGTGACACAGGCCGCCTGACTCCTGGTCCATACGGCCAGAAGATCTATAGCCAGATCCGCCGTTTCGCTGTGGTGAAGCGAGGCCATGGGTTCTCGTGGGCGATCCCCGTCAACACATACCATGAGCAGGGGACAACCAGGCCAAACTTGAGCGACGAGGATGTCCAGGCACACGCCATTATTTACATGAAGGACACCGAACCACAGCCTCTGCCCGGTGAGCCTACCCTGGAGAAAAAGCCCATCATGGTGGACGCCGCAACCGAGGACAAGAAGTTACATCACACAAGTCGCATCCGCTTCGACAAAGTCTTTACGATTGAGCATAACGTCATCGTCAGAAATGTCGGCAAAATCTCTGAAATCTCCATGCCTTTCTTCTTCGAATACTGGAAAGAGCAGGCTGTCAAGGGCTTGGAGGGGGAAGCGGCCTTTGGTGGCGCTTGAACCAAGATCTCTGTCCGTGACAATATATACGTTTCTGCTGCACAGGGTGTTGCCCTCCAGCAGCAGACTTGCGTCTTAAGGACACGCCACTTCTACTAGTGGTTTCCACTCACCAGAACGCAGAGGCAAGGTCACCGGTGAAACACCTTGCGTGATATGGTCGATATACAGTGTTCTGGCTCTGGGCCATTCCGCTGTCCACACTCTTTTTATCTATTTCAATTGTCCCTGATTTGTTTCGGGCGGAAGTCGGCACTGTCCGTCCGCCCCCTTTTCTTCAGAGCCTTGTGATTGCGGGCATAGCTGTTTGAGGAATGGTGGTTGCCTTTTGTCTGCTTTTCACTGCGCTAATCAAAGCGGAATTGCTGTCACAGTGTTACCTGTCTCAGCAGTACCTGACATGACGATACGATTTGTTCTAGCAGTCATACCAATACAGACTCCACTACACGCGTTTTCCAATTATCTCCTTTCGAGTCCGCTCTGCGGGTCTGGCAATAATCAGAATTCCGCATTAGGCAATCCAAGTTCCACTTATTATTCCCAGCCTTCCGAGGTTTCTGCCTCTTGGTCGCAGCCTCGCGGCCTCTTCTTGACCTCGTCCATATTTTCCAGTCAATAATGTCTCTGGGTTACTTCCCTCCAGCCCCTACGACAAGTTGATGCCCACCTTGACACCAATCTACTGGACTTTTATCTTCCAAAGGTGGAGATATTGAATGAGTACCGAGTAAGTGTGGCTGGACTAATATATCAAGTTGGGCGGCGCCAATGCTATTCTGGTAAGTGGCAATCTCCCTCGAACGGAAAGGTATTCCTGGTCATCATGGAGTAAATGCAGGGAACTTTGTCTGCCTGTCTGTGGGTAGGATTTACTCACGTTACCCCAGATGCGGTCAGGACCACAACGCGAAACGACGACCGGTGTGACATTGACATTGTACCGCGGAATGCTGGATTCAACGCTGCGCCCCGGACTCGTGGGTGGAGTCTTTACCGCACTTTGGCTGATGGTGCTCGAAGTAGTTTACACGAAGACTTCCGTCAGCTGCTGTGCGTTTCTTGTGTTGCAAGATGGCTGTGAAGAAGACGAGCAAACTCCGTTCACCTCGGATCCCCCTGCCGTGTCTCAGTGATACCACGGGTGCTAAGCTGGAGCAAACCATTCCAGCCACCTTGAGACTGGGTCAACTGTGTGGACCTTTTCAAACAGCGATTGACAGAAAAGGCGTAGTCACCACCTGGGCGGAGGTCGACCAAGTCGAGGACATGTCATTTCAACAGCGCAATATTGTTACACCTGCCCGCCCTTGTGAACCTGGCGACAGAAAGAATTTCCTCTATCACACTCGGTGCAATCGAAAGCACGTCGATGGGGCGCATCTCGGGGTTGTCATTGCCCATCCGGTATTGCTCCTGTCCCTCCATTCAGCTAGCCAGGTTGCTCGTGCTTTCTCGAGACGCCAATCAACAGAGCCTCAACGGGAGAAGTGAGGCATGATTTGCAGCATTAACCATCACCTTCTGAGATATTCACCGGTCGTTTTGACCAACGAAAGATTAGGACCTGCGGAATTTCAATTACGCTCCTCTCTTTAGGCAATCAGGAGCGACCGACATGGGACAGGCCGGTACACCGATTGGCTTGAATCTATCTGCTCATCGATATTGTCTGGCTTCAAGTACAATCTCTACTTAGGGCCGGGATCGATACCTGCGTGTGCGCACGCAATAGCTGACTCTTGGCTTTGAGGAATGCAGGGCGTATTCGCCGAGTCAGGGATTCTGACTGGATGGGCATTTGGCGGTGAGCAACTGCTGCAGAGCGGCCCAACGTGAAGCGAAGGACGGCACCCACGGATTTCGAAATGCAGCCAATATGCGCACAAATCGAAAAGTATTTTGAAGCAGAGCAAAGAGATGGTTGCCTTTCGAGATACAGATCCAGAGCTGGATCTCGCTTTGGCGCCGCCACGTGTTCCGCTTCAAACTGGAAGAAGGCGCATTTGACAACATCTGTGCGCGTGATGGACTATGTGCCGTCTGTTGTGGACAGTTTGATGGAGGCCCGTACACCTCCCTATTCGAGCCGGCAAAGAGTATGACAACTGGCAATGCGGTCGGAACGAGAGGGCAGGTATTGCTGACCAATTCGTTTGTTCTTAGCTGTCTATCAGCCTCGAACTTTTTTTGCGCAATTCAAAGGTGTACCGGGATGTCTATCTTCTTGAGGTTGAGAGCAGTGTTGCAAATGCTAACTATACCTGGCCAATATCTCATGATCGCTGTTGCTGGACGTCCTACAGCCTCACACCTCTTGATCCTACCTGATGTCAAACCCGGTTCTCTATGTGTCTCTCAATCTGTGAGGCAGCAAGAACACGCCACTCTTGAAGTATCACCACTTTGGGAGCGAGCCCAATGATTTGGCATTGTGGCGACGACGACCCTGAGAATATCTCGTACAGAGTATTCGATCAGACAGACCGTAACGTGGGGCGATTCCGCTTACCAGAAAAAACAAGTGGTGATCAGTATTGGTATGTTCTACTTTGACCGCGTTGAAACTCTGATCTGCCTCTGGGATTGTCTCGTGGACAAACGAGCAAGGACATCCCTGAATCTACACACCTTTATCCTGGCGCATTACTGAAACAAACCTCATCACTCGTCCTTGTGTAGGACTTGTGATTCGGACCCCTGGTTGCCCTG
>WJFF01000126.1:17661-39179 GCA_011800825.1 Fonsecaea pugnacius | reverse complement strand
AGAGGGTTTAGTCCACCAGGCATTCCGGCTCCTCGGTAGCCTTGCTTGAAGTTCTTTCTCCTCTTAGCTTCTTCTTCCTGTCGGTGGACGGCATAACCAACGTCAAATACTTCACGGAGGTTGACAGCTCCAGGCGACCGGAAGTCTGCTCGCTTTGCTCCCGGTGTATTGGGAGTGGTGAGGAACTCAGCAGGGAGGTTGCCCGCTTGGGCGATCTCCTTCTGGCGAACATACAGAGGTGTTGCGAGAGGTGGTGCATCTGCAGCAGCATAGGTAGGTTCGTTAGTATTCCGAATCCAGGGATGGTTCAAGAATTCTTGAATCGTGTAGCGGCGGTCGGGGTTAACGGTCAGAAGATGCGACACCAGGTCTTGTGCTGATTTCGAGATATCGTCCCACCAAGGTGATAGAAAGGTATATTGACCCCGGGCGACCTTTTCCGTCAAGACCTGGATCGACTCGTCGTAGAAAGGAGGAAACCCGCAAAGTAGGGTGTACAGTACACAGCCAAGGGCCCACATATCAACCGACTTGCTGTAGCGTTCATCCTTGACAATCTCAGGAGCAGTGTAGCCGACTGTACCGCAAGGTGTCATGGTTTGAGAGTCCCATATCACCTTGGAAAGACCGAAATCGGCAATCTTGATTTGGCCGATACCGCCAGCACCCACACCTGGAATAAATTCTCCCTCGTCTGCTTTTTCTTCGTCTTCGGGCCCTCTGGGTTTAGGGTTGCGAGTCGGAATAAAAGGAATGGGATAAAATAGAAGATTTTCTGGTTTGATGTCACTAGAATGAGGTTAGTAGTTCCCGCGAAACCCGCCATTTCGGTCCCAATACGTACCGATGGACCACACCGGTCTCTTCATGTAGATATAGCAGGGCATTGGCGACTTGAGTAATGACGTGACGGCTTAAGTCTTCGCTGAAATAGGTCAAGCGGACAATCTGGTGGAACAACTCGCCACCTGGACACAGCTCGAGAACGATATAGTAGTACTGTCGGGACTCCGAAAAGTCGATGAGCTTCACGATATTGGGATGGTCCAATTGGCGCATGATTTGGACTTCTTTGAGGATATTGGCTCGCTATAACAAGAGGTTAGTCTCTATTCGGACGGAGGCTAGGAGTGTTTTGAATGCGTCAATTGGGTCAGAGTGTATGTGGAAGGGGGAGGTTCGGATAGGGTGGAAGCGCGCACCTCCACGCCCTTTGGTTGTTTTTTGAAGTTCGGATGAAGGTGAGCATCGCCCTAGGTTAGAAGAGGTTGGTTTTGAAGCTGGTTTTAAAGAATGAAATGAATGGCAGAAAGAGACAAGGGGGGAGGCGCTGTGCAATGCGAAGGACGGCAAAGCCAGGGCGTGGGCAAGGAAGGGGAAGGGAAAGCTGGGAAAGCTTCCGAGACATGGCAGTGTCCCATGACTCCCGGCATACCTGATTCGAGTTCATTTCGAACTTGCGGACCACCTTGATGGCGACCTCGTCTCCAGTCTGGGTGTCTCTGGCCTTGTAGACGTTGCTGAAAGCGCCGTCTCCCATCTTTTCAACAAGGATGAATCGCTCCAGACCGGGATAGCGGGGCATCTTGCTGGCCTTCTCCCTCTCCTCAGCAACAATAGCTTCGATGTCTGCCTGGATCTTCTGGTTCTTGCCCGCAGCGTGGGCTGCGGCAGCTCCGGCTTGAGCAGCCACATTTCGATTGTCACCGCCGGCAACGGAATATTCACCAGGTTGAGGTTGGACTTGATGGTGCTGTCTGTGATGGTTGCCTATAGGTTCGCTGACGCCGTGGTGATACTTCTGTTGTTGAGCGTGAACTGTAGAGACATTGGTGGTGGGATGATCGCGGGGAGGGTCGGCAACGCGGGCTTGCTTCCCATGACGTATAAAGTTCTTGAGGTTCTGAATGGTGCTCATTTTAGCCAATGGTCCTGTGCAGATAGACGCACAGGTCGGCGATATGAGGAGAGAGGAAGGAAGAGGTGGAAGAAATCTCGAGGGACTGCGGTCGATGCCAGCGGGTGACACAAGAGGTTGCGAGATGGAAGAAAAAGTTCACGGCAGTAGGCAGGAGGCAGTAGTAGGCAGGGTCCCGGGGCCCAGATTTTCGGTGGTTGCAGGAAACGGCGAAGTGGATGATTCAGCAGCAGGATAAGCGGAACGCAGCTTTGACGGAATAAGGTGAAGTGCCAATGACCAGTCTTGGTTTTTGAGATGGCTGATGCGAGGTGGAAGCGGGGCGGGGGAGGGGGGAAGTGTAAGCGGGCGTATCAGGCGTAAACGAAGAAACGGAAATGAGATGTGGTCGGGTAGAAGCAGAGTGAGAGAGATGCTGGAGTAGATTTTGAAAGGAGAGAGGTGATGAGTTGGGAGTGTAGATGGTTTGGATTGTGAGAGGGGGAAACTTGGAAAGGAAGGGAAGGGAAACAGTGGTGAGGTGGTGATGGCAGACACAGAATCGGTGACGGATGGGTGACGAAGGAGGTGGTGGTTGGAGGGGCAAATGACCCCGAAGTATGTAAGGCTTCAGGTAAAAGACGTAGCTAGCTTAGCTAGCAACATAGGTACCCCGTTGGTGGCAGTGGTACTTCCCAGTGGTGCCGGTGCTGCGTAATAAGGGGCGCACTGGCTTTCAGATGGGGGATGACGGGGGGAGGCTATGGGCGTGGGTGGCGTGGGTAGGGAGGAGTGATGAGATCATACTCGTGGGCAGTGTCCAGGGCACAGCATAGGGGGCCCGACCGCACCCCAGGGGCAAACAACAAAATAACTTACAGGTGGCTCCGCTCGCTGTGGGTTCCCCAAGCCTCCATTGAAATGTTCCTTGCGCTGCAGCGCCCTGTGTGGCCTTTTGGTACTTGAGCTCTCCAAACGACATTCCGATCGACGCCGATGCAGGGTCCTCCTCGCAAAGCCGCCATGGCACGCATGGCCAGATCTGCTGGTCTCCTCCTGTCTTGCCGCGAATGGCTGACGAGGCTGGGTCCTCCCCATATTTGCCGTCCGCTCAACGTCATCAGGTTGAGTGGCCTTGACACTGTCACTGGGCGACGATCTCTTCGACTGTGGCCTTGACCATATCCCGCTTCCACTGCCCGTCGGTTGGAAACGCAAATCGCATGCCGTTTGTTGGCTGGATTGGCATCGTTCAATCTCCCAAACACCTTGGGCGAGCACCTGTCCTGGTAGTCGTGGTGATACTCCTGGAAATCCCAGTCCAAATTCAAATCCACGTTGCGATCCAGCTTGATTCGGGCGTTCAGGAGGCTCTCCGGGTGGTAGAGTTCGTCATCCACTATCAATGGCTCAATAATTGCGGGCGCAGGGGGTGGTGCCATGTCGGACACGCTGCCATCCTCCAACCTCCACGAGTCAAAGTACGACTCCCAGCTGTCTGTAGGCGTGACGGTCTTGGTAGAAGATGCAATTGATGTGTTCCTCTGGTGATGCGCCATGGCGTAAAGGTCGCTGACAAGAAGCAATGCGGCTAGGTAAATATTTGGGGTATGGGAAAGAGAGAGAACAAGATTGGTATACACCTATCCCACCATGCCTGAGGAGGTATATTCGTTCACAAGCGGGATGAAGGCGATTCAAAGAAGCAAAGAAGAAGAGCTCCATGTGTCGTATTCTAACGGCTATTCCTATCCTTTTGATCTTTTCCGCTTACTTCCGTCCGGCCTAACAGCTATACAAGACTGGTCGGGGATGAACCATCTCACCCTCCCGCGACAGCCTTTCTCAAGCATGTTACCCACTCAGACTATCGGTCATATCACATGGAGTGTCACCGGGGATTTGCAGAAACCGCGCTCGCATGATGGTGGTACCCCTGAGCGCGAGGGAGGTCATACACACCATGATTCGACCGTTTCAGGCATTCCAATGCAAGGGGGGATCAGGCTTAACGAGCCGATACCAACTTTTTGGTCCACGAGCTATTCGTAGCTCCAGCCGAGCTCTCCACCTCGTCAAGCGTCGAGGCTCTAACACGTCACTTCACTTCTGATCGACTTCGCTTCCGATTCGATAGTTTCCCCAGACATCCAGACATGGCAAAGCGACAATTCCAAAGGGCGAGACCTTATAGGAGAGCCTGTCTAACGGTAGCACATTATCGATGGGTCCTGAATCCATCAGAGCCCTCCACATTCCCCCCTTTGGAACCTCCCATTGACATCATGCATATTATATCTGGTGTATGAAAGCCCTGTGTCCCCCACCTCGGGGCATAAAGCTAACTCGCGTCCAACACGCGTCTAGAGATCCCGCGGAACCCATCCAAAGCATTCTTCCAGGCAATTTTCCATGGGAAAAAGGGGCGATCAAGAAGGCAGTCAGGATGAATTCCATTCCCAAGGCATACCAATACCAGCTGCCTGGCGGCCAGTCCAGCCCCAAGCCACCACTTCGCTAAAAATCCCACACTCTCTGTCCACTTTTTTTTGGTTCCTCGTGACTCGGGGTGGTTTGTAAAATACAATTTCCTCGCGAGTCTCATGACATTTCCCCCTCATAATAATCCAATCTCGAATTCGCGCTCCGTCGCACTGTTTGCGGCTTGGTCTCCCAAAATACGAGTATTAGTTCACACGTGGTGTATTTGTATCTCATCGTATGACAGATCCAAACGTCCTTGTTCTGGACTTGTCCCCAACTTGGGTCCCCCCAAGACTCTTTTTCGACTACTTGATCAGGTTACGCCGGCAACCGAATGTAGCGGGAGTGGGTGGATGGTGGGTGGTGGGCCTTCTTTCTGACCGAACCGCCGTTCTTCAAAGTACGGTACGAGGGACACAAACTCGGGTACCTGGCTGTAGCTTGCATTTCCGGCGTCTATTTCAGAACGTTAACAAGCGGAAAGATTATCCGAAAAACAATTCCTCAGATGTCAAAAGAGACGTCTTTACTCTTTAAAAGCGAGATTTGTTGTACCACAACTCTGGGATTCCTGCTTTTGAAGAGAGGGGACGAGCAGCCCTAAACGTGGTTCGATGAATTAATCCCCCCAAAGTAATGGATCTGACTCTTCTGTAACGAATTCGGCTGGGATCTGCGAGGGGTCGCAAAAAGAAGACGAAGGACGGGCTTGAAAGTCTCCCGTCGATCACCCTTTGCCTGGTGCTTTGGTGGGCTCGTCATACTCGGTCCTGAATCGGTGAACCCTTCAAGCTCCCCCAACACCCAGCCACCGATCAGCGTCTGCGGTGTCTGTGGTATACGAGTAGGTACAGCTGGATACACTTTGGCCACCGCCGTGGCCAACGATTTGGTTGAAAGAATTCTCGACTCCACACCCTTAAGCCAAAGCTGTATCTCGTCCTGATTGGACTGGATAGGTTTTACAGAGTATGAGTAGGTATAAGATTCAAGTACGACATTAGCTCTGGAAAAGGAGGAGAACTTGCGTTTAAGCAAAAAGGGCAGCTTTCACGGTCCTGGTAACCAAGACAGGTGATCTTTCGAGCCCAACGAACCAAGAAAGAAAGCGACCTTGCTTGGCTTCGTGGGTTTCTTTTCTATCTCCAGCACCGCTCTGGTGGCTCCTGGGTATCGGCCGACAACAAGCGACCGGATGATGCGCCGGCCGTGCGTCGAGAGGGACACGGCGTCCTGCGTCTGTTCCCTGCATCGTCATCATCGTCTTTGCAGTTCCACTCCCAGCAAAAACTGATGACAAGTCGCAGGCAGGTGTGGCAGGGAACGCCAGGATCATCATCGGCCGTGCGCCAAAGTATAACCTCCCTTGGCTTCCCTTTCGTGCGTGTTTAACATTCCGATCACGCACTCTCTCCGAGGTTGACTGTGGTTGGCGTGGGTGGTGCATGCATGGCGCGGCGCTGATGTGCGGTGCGGTGCTTTCGTCACCTCCAAGCCTGTTCTTTTGTCAGAAAACCGAAAGATCGGCTACATGGTTTCCTCATATTGATCCGCACAGACGGTCGATCCGTGTACCCTTCGTGCTTTCGTAGCGTGGTGTATCCAGTCTCTCGATCCTCCGACCGTTGCTCAAGGCAGGGGCAGGGATCCAAGTGTGACGAACCGTTTCTCGCACGCTCAGATCTGATGCCGGACTTTGTCCCGCATGGAATGGACATCGTCGTTGCCACAAAGCTCAAGGATCGCAGGATTCCCGTGTACACGGGAGGGGGAGGGCAGACGCGATCGAAGACGCGACGGTGACTCGGACATTGGGCTCTCGATTCGTCAAACGTTCGCTGGAGCCATATGTTGCTGTCTACCTCTATTGCCTTGGAATGGGGGAGGCCGGATCCCGAGATCTGCGACAGATCCCTCTGATGCGCTTACCAACACTGGATGGTATCGGCCTCTATGAATGTGATGAGTGAGTGCTGGAAGTCGTCTTTGAAGGGGCATTTGGATAGAGATGTGCATCGGTGCTGGTATTTGTTGCTTCCTGGTTAGACATTTCTTCTGATGACACTAGACAGCTGCTTGGGGTTGGGGGATACTGGCCTGATGTTAGTTCATATTGGCTCATAAATAAAAGACGGGAAGGGAGACGGAATGTAAGAGCCTGTCTGTGCCCATCGTAGGCTTGGACAGCAAATTACTTGGTGGAATGGCTTTTTGCTTTTTATTCTATGCTCATGTGACTTCGAGATAACCATGGCCTTGTCACAAGGCTGTGGCACACTTTACAAGGCTGAACCCAGTTCTATTGCTTAGAATGCCAATTACCATATCACTGCCCATGTGGTCCTCCTCACTTTCCAACAGGACCTCCATCTAGGAGCCCCCAATCCGACCCGGAATGTGTCTGTAGGAATGCAAACGCATGCTGTCATCACTCATTCATTATAAAACTTCTTCATTATCAGATGCAAGAACAAGTTGACATTGACTCGCAATGCTCCTTCAAAGAACTCCATGAATTGCGTGTTGTTGAACTGCGCCTGTAAAAGATCGTCGAGCGGCACTTGAGCATTGGCCCCTGGGATCATCATGTTCCCTGAGCTGCCGTCAATGGTGAATACGCCGACTTCGTTCGAAGAGAAGGTCAAGTCCACTCGGTCCCATTGTCGTTCATGGTAACCACGCCAGTGGACGAGCACGCCCTTGTCCGCCAGAGTTCGCGCCGAGTATTTGTACGAGCCGAATTTGAACGACCGCCCTGAACGCTGGAGCTCGCGTTCGTGTTCCCATTGTTTGCTGAAAGGCATCACGAACCTTTTCTTGCTCTTCTTGTTCTGTAGAGTCACCATTGCTTGCTCAATGTAGTCGTTGTAAGTCTTCAGCTGCTGCTCGAGATACAATGCTTGCTCGTTCAGTCGTGCTAGGGTAGTCTTCACGTTCTCAAGTTCACGCTGTCGTTGTAGTCTTCGCCGGTGTTTGGTTCGAATGTCAATGGCGATAGCGTTGAGAAGGTCTTGGTATTGATTGGCCCGCGTCAATCGACCAATGGACTCTAGCTGCAAGATGTTTTCCAAAGCAATGCGCTTGAGGTCGGGATATGACAGTGTACTGATGTCGAGATGATTGTGCACGTCAGTATAAGCACCCCGCCGTCCGTTGCCAGTGCCGAGTTCATCATTGACTAAGGTCTCCCATTTCTCCTCGTCTTCTGGCGTAATTGGTTTGACCAGTATCTCAAGGAGGTTGGCCCCTGATTGAATCCGGATAATATAGAGGACGCATCGTTTGGTTTCGGTCAACAGAGTCTTTACGTCCGCGTCTGGATCTTCCGAGTTTAGTAGTTTGGGGCTCAGTGTCAGGCTGATCTCGCTGGAGCTCACACCCCTGAGTTCGCTCTCATTGCTCTGGACGCTACCCAATTCCCTCAGGATGTCACGGAGAACATCGTCCTGGTTTGGACATGTTGAACTGATCTCTTGAGACAACAGCTTGTGGATGGAGAAGATATCAGCCATTTTGATGTACAAGGTCGGTTTTGTTTTGGCATAAAGATCGTTGAATTCGTCAATATCATAGTGCTCCTCTGCTGGCGGTATTGATATTACTACCCAAACAATTAGCTTGAAGAACTTCAGTCGGCACTGATCAACTTACCATGACTCCAGATCGCCGCGAATCGACTGATAGACTCGCGCACATAATTGTTCAGGGGTTGCAGATAAATGTTGTCGCCGCCAAACTCACGACCTGAAGCGGCCTGGTTCAATACTTTTGCTATCTCCCCGAGATTCCGTTTTTGTTCTTGTGTCATGGCTCGATCAGCGACGCCAAATTTCTCGGGCTCTAACAGAGCTGGTTGGAGGTAGTGACGCCACAGCCACTGGCCCACGAGTTGAAGTACAAAATCGGCGTCCTCGCCGGGGAATCGTGCAACGAGATGTTCGTGTGTCTGTTGAACAACGAAGCGTACACCAAACGGCATCCGATGCAGACAGTCCTCCAGGCAAAGGAAGAACTGATCTGTGATATCTCGCAGATCCTGCATATGGGCAATGAATGTTGCTCTGGTTTCCGGATCTCGGATGGCCACTTCCCTTGGGACATTGGGATCTCTCTGGCTTCGTCGACCTGTTCTCAGCTCCTCATTGTTGATGGCGGAGACATAGATCTGTAGAGGGTCACTTTCAAGATCGAGGGCAGTGTTGTCGATGATATTCTCTTTCACAAGGGGCCCGAGGATGTCTCTCAAGAACTTCCGGTCCCGGGTTGACTTGCTGTAGGCTCCAAACAACTTGTTGGAAAAGGAATTTGTCCGCAAGTAGTCCTGAAGAGAGGCGGAGCAGTCGACTTCTTCTTTGATGGACCGGGCAATCAATTTAACAAGGTAGTATTCTTCTCTTCGCTTTTGAGCGTACCCAAATATGCCCATAACCAAATGTTTGACTCGGTCACACTCCTTCTCCGCGGTGGCCTGCTCCCTGATGCGTCTGAGCAGTCTCGACAGATACTGAGGCTGGGTTTGAAGAAGGAAGAATAGTTCCTGATAATGCTCCAGTTTTCGGCGCGAGGTTTTGTTGAGTGCTTTCAAATCGAACGGATCTTTGGAGGCGATGTCTGAGTTTGGAAGGAGAGCACCAACATGGCCGCCAAAGTGTCGTTGATGCTTGACAACTTCATCCAAGGTGATCTTGTTCTTGACCAAGAGAGCAATTTTGATGTCTAGCTGCGTGATGTACTGATCTGCAAGCTCATTTTGGCGGACGTGCTGTACCACGGTCTTGCGAAGCCGTTCAAATTCCACCTCTTCTTCGAAGTCAAAATCGCTGTCATTGAGAAGGTGTACAAAGCCTTTCAGTGTCCCAACAGGAGGGTTCTTTCCGGCTGTGAGGCTTTTATATGCCTTTCCCTGAATTTTTGCCCGAACAACGCTCTGAATCTTGATAACCTTCTCCATGTTCTCCTTGAAGTAACGCTTCTTCTCTGTGAACTGGGAGCGAATATTGGCAGCTCTTATAAGGGCTTGCAGTTCGGTAATGGATTCATCGTGCATTTCCAACTCACTTAGCAGGTCTCCGACGTGGCCACGGCAGAGCATGGCACGAATCAGAGCTTGTAGTTGAACTGCTTCCTCCTGGGTCCCACCAAGCTCCGTGAGCAATTCTCCGGTCTGGATCCTTAGAAGTGCTCCGCGAGAAAGTGCTTGAAGTTGGACGAGCCTCAGCGCATGTCTCTCCAGATCTTGATCCTGCTTTTTCAATTGCTTCCGCAACGTGAAGCTGCGGATCGCAGCCTGCAAAGGTATAGTGCTAGTTGATTGTCGTAAGAGGGACAACTTGAGCGAGCTGAAAGCTTCCCTTGTATTTGCGCCTCTGAGGATCGCTTGAAAATTGCTGATGGACGCTGCTTGCGATCTCAAGGACCGTTTCAAGCCAGTAAGTTGGGCACGGACTCGACCCGCTCGTAGAGTGGCTTGTAACGAGATCCATGCTGGCGTCGAGCTGAGCAGCCCATGCCGCATCTTATTCTGGGCGACTCTTGTAAGTAACGACCTTGCTCCAGCTTGAATACGAGTGATTGCATCACTTTGGCCTTCCAAAAATGCGTAATCGTCTTGGAGCCCTGTTCTCGCCAGCATCCCGCGAACTGCAGCTTGCAGTAACATGACTTCTTTTTCGGCTGTCCTGGTGGCCTCGTATTGATCGAAAGCGTCCCGCCTAGAGAGTGCTCCTCGAACGGCAGCTTGCAGCTTGCAGATACTGGCCTCATGTGTTCGCACCCGTGACTTGACGGCACGAGTTTGCGTCCGAACTTGGCCAGCCCGAAAGAGGCTTTGAAGCTTGAGAACATCCTGTTCTCTTGACTTCCATTGCTGAGCCTTTTTTTCCTGTCGTACTCTTACGAGAAATCCCCGGGATGCAGTCTGGAGATTTGTGGCGAAACGCTGCATATCGAGCCTGTACTCGGCAATTTGCCTTGCCCAGTCACCGCGCACTCGCGATTGAATATCGACGATGAACTCCTCAGCGTCCCAAAGCTTTTGCATCAGATCACCTAGTCGCAGCCTGACCAATGCGCCACGGGCTTGATTCTGGAAGTCTAAGATGATGTCTTCGTGCTCGCGTAACTCTCTGTCTTGCCTTTCGGCTTCCGTTTCCACTGGCTCAGGCTCAGGCTCAGGTTCACCAAAGCTGGCGCCCATTCCCGAAAAACTAGGCATGCTAATCCCAGCTTTGTCGAGGCCTCGTTGCGTCTGTTCCAGTTCATGATGCTCAAATTCGAGTTGACCGACCAGATTTCCGATTCGGAAGTCAACCATGCCTTTGCGGTAGAGCAACCAGGACAAAGCATGAATGCAGTAGATTACTTTCGGTATGTTTTTCTTTTCGTATAGATCGATGAGCTCGAAGCGAAATAGGTCCGGGAGACCGACGTCCTCGAGAAACCGGAAAAACAGAACAATATTGTCCGAGTGCTTGAACTGCAATTTCGGATTGCGAAAGATCCTGAGGACCTGGTCGGGATGAAATGCCTGAACTATTTCCGCCAGTGTGACTCCGTCGCGCAGAGCCTCTTCGAGTTGCACAATCGGTGGAATCGGCTTGTTGATGATGTCCTCGATCCATTCTTTCGCCTCGCCAATATGACAGAGATATTCGTACGCCTGCAAGAATTGCCGTTGTTTGTCCATCCAGTTTCTTTCACCCCAGCCGTAATTCTTAGTCACCGACCGAGTGCCCGGTGCAACCGAGTCAGTGCGTTTCAACTGCCTCCGATTATGTAGCCCAGTGACAGACTGACGAGGGGCAGCGATTCGAAATTCTTCGGCATCAGCCCCTTGGGCAAATTTTGACAAGGTTTTCAGATAGGTCGTAGAAGATTTCTGTAGCTCTTGGAGGTCAGGGGCTTTGAAGGTGTTCGCATGCGGATTTGCTACGCTTTGGTGAACGTGCGTCTTGGATTGATGCATCTCTTGGTGATGCTCATGTAGATGCTTGTCCACGAACGGATCTTCGGAGGAAGTCTGAGGAAAGCGGTCGATGGTGTGAGCTCGCACATGGTAGGGACTCGGTCGGCGAGCATTCGATGTTGAGGTTGGCGATGGAGCTTGAGGAAGTGGACGCAGGCTTTGGCGGATGTTGCGATACACATGGTCAGGGCTGTTTTCCACGCTGCTGCTTCCTCCATATGTCCTGGTGGGCGTCATCTCTTCTATGACCGTGTTGGCTCGCTTGTGACCCGAAGAGCCCCTGGAGTAGATACTGGAGTTGGTGGAGGTGACGGTGCTTGTACGACTGGGGAGAAAAGCACCAGATGCCCCAGAGTAGGCGGACGAAGCAGTGGAAGCTGCCGATGTCTGTCGTTGAGGAAAGCCGAATTGATTGTCGGTTTGTGCTCGGCGAAGAGCGTAGTGCGACATCCCGAAGATAGTTCAGACGCAGTTTTCACATAAAAGAGCTTTGGATCCGATCGTACTCGAGGCTTGCGTCGCATCCTCAACGGTCTGCGCAAGATGTCATTCGGCTCGCTGATGGGAGTTGTTCGACAACTGTAGATTCGACGTTTTGACAACTTGAGGTGTAGCCACTGATAGGCGAGACCTAGAGAGTGAGATTGAACTGGACGTGCAGTCTGATTTTACTGAACGACACCTGGAAAAGTTGATGGCAAAAGGAAAACCCTGCAGTTTCTCACTTGTCGCTTTGTTTACATCTCGTCTCAAAACGGATGGCGGGACACGGGTGCCAAGAGTGCTAACGAGCTGCAGCGATAATTGGTCAGTCCCACACACAAAGGCTATTGGCTATGCAGGGCCACCACTCTCCGCCTTTTCACTCAAAAATTCCTCTTCCGATCCAGACTTTCTGAAATTTTCCCCTTCCTTTGGAAAGGCACTCCCTAACCCCAGCAGCCCAATTGTCCGACACTCTTCTGCTGTAGAACTTCTTTCAAGCTCACTGTCAAAATGCCGATTGCCAACGGAGACATCGCCAACGGCACCGCTGTCGCGCGGAAAGGGGAGATTCTCGACTATAGAACAGCCCTCCAAGTTCTTGAATCCGATTACGATACTCGTGATGGCCTGGACATCCATAGCCTTTTGGACTCGAACAAAAACGGTGCTCTTACCTACAACGACTTCCTCATTCTGCCTGGATATATTGGTATTGTTCTTCTTCGAATCCCTTTTGCTAAGAGACCATATTTCTGATACCCCTGAATAGGCTTTGCTGCGTCTGAGGTCACCCTCGATTCACCAATTACCAAACGAATCTCTTTGAAAACCCCCCTTCTTTCCTCTCCCATGGACACCGTCACAGAAGACTCGATGGCTATCCATATGGCTCTGCTTGGTGGTCTCGGTATCATCCACCATAACTGCTCCGCTGAGGAGCAGGCCGATATGGTTCGCAAAGTCAAGAGATATGAAAACGGTTTTATCTCCGACCCTATTGTCCTGAGCCCCAAGACTACCGTTGGGGAAGCCAAAGAGCTGAAAGAGAAGTGGGGATTTGGCGGATTCCCCGTCACCGGTACGTCTTCCTATACCATCAATGGTCAACTTGCACATACCTTTCGATGATGTCCAAAACTATTTACCCTATTAAACTTTCGTTCATCCGCAGCATGAACTTGCAATGGGGAATTATGGAGATTTCTGTCTGAGAAAGACGCTACATTCTGCATTCTGTCTTCGAGTATTGGTGAATGCAGTAACTGACAGCACGAGTAGAAAACGGACAACTCAAGTCCAAGCTTATTGGCATTATTACCACTCGCGATATACAGTTTCACCCACGTCCTGACGACCTGGTTACAGAGGTCATGTCGAAAGATCTGATTACTGCACCAGCTGGCACTACCTTGGCCGAGGCAAACGATGTCCTCCGCAAGTCCAGGAAAGGTAAACTGCCCATCGTTGACGCAAGCGGCCACCTGGTCTCACTCCTTTCGCGATCCGACCTTCTCAAGAACCTCAACTACCCTCTTGCCTCCAAGTTACCACATTCAAAACAGTTGATTGCTGCGGCGGCGATTGGTACTAGACCTGAGGACAAGATCCGTCTGCAGAAATTGGTCGAAGCTGGACTTGACATCGTGATACTGGACAGCAGCCAGGGAAACAGCATGTATCAAATCGACATGGTCAAATACATAAAGGAGAAATACCCCCAACTTGATGTGATTGCAGGGAATGTGGTGACTAGGGAACAAGCCGCAAACCTGATCGCAGCTGGTGCCGATGGCCTGAGAATTGGCATGGGCAGCGGTAGCGCTTGCATCACACAGGAGGTCATGGCTGTGGGACGACCTCAAGCCACGGCTGTTCACGCCGTAGCGTCGTTTGCAGCCAAATTTGGCGTGCCATGTATCGCAGACGGAGGTATTCAGAACGTTGGCCACATTGTCAAGGGCATCGCGATGGGTGCTTCGACAGTCATGATGGGCGGTCTTCTCGCAGGTACCACGGAATCTCCTGGCCAGTCTTACATCAACCGCGAGGGCAAGCTTGTCAAGGCATACCGTGGAATGGGCAGTATCGATGCCATGGAAGACAAGAAGGCCGGGGGAGGAGGCAAGAACTCCAAGGCCAGCAATGCTGGAACGGCGAGATACTTCTCGGAAGGTGATCGATTGTTGGTTGCGCAGGGTGTCTCGGGAGCTGTATTGGATCGAGGCTCTGTCACCAAGTTCGTGCCTTACCTGCTAGCTGGTGTGCAACATTCTCTGCAAGACATTGGTTGCAAGAGTCTGGCTGAGTTCCGTAACGAAGTGGCCAACGGGAACGTGCGGTTTGAGCTCCGGACAGTCAGTGCCCAAGCCGAAGGAAACGTGCACGGGTTGGACAGTTTTGAGAAGAAGCTCTACTCCTAAGAGGCTTGACCCAGAGGCGAGATAACAGCATTGCGAGGGCGAAGGGGCGTTTGGGTCTGCGGGAGTTTGATACCTACGCCATCTCAGATGTTTCGACGTTGCAAATGATTTCATGATCGGAATGACATACCCACAGGCAGTTGGAAATACATCCTTCATACAAATTACAGGACATTAGTTGTAAAATTCACCCCTATCTAACTTACTACCCAACACAGTAGCTTGTAGACATTATTTGTACATCTCCGCCCTTCAGTCATTATGGACCTCGGCGCGTCGTCGGCTCTGCAAGGCACCGCCTCATCCAACGAATGACGCGCGCCTCGCACATTCAGCGTAAGCCGAATCAGTAGCCCAGCTGTGTCTGGTCTGACTCTGTACGAAGGGCAACGACACGTTCTCCATCTTCCTCTCACCCCCACGGGTCAATGCTGTTTTCTGATCAGCCTCGGTCTACATAATATCTCACTCGGTTTCCCGTTTTTAACCACCAATTTTCCTCAAATGTTTGTGTTTCCTTGGTCCTCGACATGTAGATTTGCGTCTTCATATATTCGTCTTCTAGACTCTAGTGGTTTATACCTGTATCCGTGTCGGCTCTCCTATCCTCGGTCACCAAGACGTTTGCCCTTCCGACTGCCATACTCGAACATTAGACGGTACTACCACCCATCTGGCCCGAGATTAGACAGATCCCTTCCAAACCTCGCCTCCCACCGATACCGAAGCACCGGCAATAGCAAAACCCGCTGTATAGACGGGGCCTTCGCCATGTCCGGGAAACAGAAGCCCAAGTTCGAGGTCAGAGGCTATAGCGAGCACAAAGCTCCCAAGCCGGCGTCTCCCTCGGCCAGCACGATTCTTGTCTCCCCAAACAATGAGATTCTCCTTCTCCACCGTGTCCAGACCTCCAGTGCATTTCCCTCGGCGCATGTGTTTCCCGGAGGCAACCTAGAGCCCAGCGACGGGGAAGTGGCGAGCGATCCTACAGATGTGAATCGGCATCTGGAAAACATCGCCTACCGCACCGGCGCCATCAGGGAGTTGTTCGAGGAGACAGGGATATTATTGGCCCGCGAGTCCAAGACCGCAGAGTCACTCCTCCCCGTCAGCACGGCGGTACGAAAGGAGGGTCGTGAATCTGTACACAAGGGCAAGGTTCCCTTCAAGTCCTGGCTATCTTCCATTTCCCCCAATGCAGTCCTCGACACGGACCGCCTCATCCCATTCACCCACTGGATTACCCCACCCAATGTACCGAAACGGTTCACCACGCAGATGTACGTCTACTTCGTCGACCCGGCGGAGAAGGGCAATCCAAGCGTCCACGCAACAGCAGATCAAATCGAGACCATGGCGCCGGAATGGAGGTCCGCAAGAGATTGGCTGAGCTTGGCGAGGAGCGGGGAAATCATCCTGTTCCCGCCGCAATTTCTGCTCCTTTACCTGGTCTCAGAGATACTTGACGGCCCTGGTGAGAGCGAGGCAGACATTCTGAGGAAGAGGGCCATATTGAAGAGGCGGATCGAAACCGAAGGGACCCCCGTGCCGTGGAAGGATAAGTTCATTTCTCCCATCGGCATGAGTTTCGGAGAGGATGGCCGAAGCGTGCTGGCGCTGGACAAACCTGGTCCTGAGTTGAAGGCTTCAACTTTGAAGGGAGATGACGAGTATGTTGTGCTGGTCAAATTCAATAAAGAAGGGCCAAGAGACGTAGAGATTGGTCTGAGAAAGGAAGTCCTGCGGGAAAGAAGGGAAAAGGGAATAGACAAGGCGAGTAAGATATAGAAAGCCACATATGCATATATTACCACGTTCTGAATTCATGGGTTTATTGTCATGATCGGAAATCCTCCAGCGCCTCGCTAAGTATTCAATGGGCGATGGATCACCCTGGCTCAACATGTCATCCTGTGATCTGACCGCCATATTGACTCTCTAAAACCATGACAGAGTCCACAACGCTGGTAGATTCGGCCACCGTTCCTGCCACCGAGCAAGAATCTCAGGAACTTTCTCATCAAAGCTCATCCTGGCTGCCCCAGTTCCGTTCTCCCACCCTTGGCTGCCACTTATTTGCCTTTCTTGAATGGCCGCCTCATTCAAGCTATCGGCTAATTCAAGAATCGCTCCTCCACCAACCAGCGCTTCTTCATGGTTATCCTTAATATCGATGTTGAAGACGTGAACGGGCCTATTCAAAGGGGCTCCGCGGTCGAGTAAATTGTCCACGACGGCGTCCCAGCACCGTTCCTCGCAGGTAAAAATCACGTCCACGACGCCCCCCTCCGTTCCTGCAGCGCCTTTATCGCCGCGATTCAGGGCCTCCATCCTGGCTGCGCCAACAATCCAGTCGTGAAACCGTTCTGGTCCCCATTTAATCTTCCTATTCCGATCAAGCATGTTCAGTATGCCGTTATTCCGATACAGTCTGGCATCTTGCGCGTTGAGTTCGTCGTACATCTTCGTGTAGGAGGTGGTATTGAAGTTGTAGACCTGAGGTTGTGAGATGGAGGGACCTGGTAAGCGGACGTAGCTGCCCGTACCGAAGGAGATGACGGGGTATTGGTGCTCCGAGGTGGAGAGACGAAGATGGGCTTCCATGGAGCGATTGTTGTTGGAGGCACAGACTGTGCAAAACTTGAGTTTAAAGGGGACTTCATTCTGTGAAGAACTCGGTAGAGCAGGAGATGTTGGTGTGGCGGGCGCGAGGGTCGTCGACGTTGCGGTGGCGGGCGGAGTGGATGGATCGACGGTACCGTCGAGGCCTGTAGGGGATGTAACTTGCAAGTGAGTCTGCCCTGCTGGAGCAGTCACGGTAGGGGGAGGAGTTTGAGCGGACGAAGATGGGGGTTGTGGTGTTGGTTGAGCAGGTTGCGGCGTCTGCGTTCGCGCCTGAAGGCGAGCACGTCGAGGATCTGCGGACATGGTGCGAGAGGGATGGAATGTGCGTTATTGCTCTTCAGCAAACATGGTATAACTACCGGCTCTAGGTCAGTGGATTTTCTGGATATGTGAAGAGACAAGTATTTTAAGCAAGCCACCAAGCAGCGAAGTCAGAGGTTTGAAATTGCGTATTATTCGTGGATGTCCGCAGAAAGAGAATAGGACAGCTCCAATAAGATAGTCATCACAGCATGCGCAGAGGGAGAGGAAGGGTATGCTGGTGTGTTAGAACTGACCTTGGTACGCGGCTTGAATAAAGCCTGGTGATAGAACAAACAGGACAGGCCAACTTTGCGAGCCTCTGTGGACGAATATTTTGTACGAGGTACTTTGTACCTCTTGGTGGTTAACGCCCAGGCTGTCGAGACTCGAGATCGGATCGGAGAGCGCAGGCAGAAAATTCCCGGTTCTGGGTCAAGATGCGGCTAAACTTCTCCATACTGATAGAAGCGAGGACCTGGAAGCACGAAGCCTAGCGGGACCTGGGCGGCATCTGAAACGCCTAGCGGACGACTGTGGGGAGCCTGAAGTGCCTGTGGTCGCCTGTGGTTGGAGGTTGCCTGTGCTCTCTTACCCCCCGTTTAGGTGTCATTCCAGTTGGAGGCAGAGCCAGGGCTTACATACGGCCCAGTCACAGCAGTTACAGTAGTTTTAGCCACTCAAGCCCAGTTCCCTTTCTTCTCGCGATCCAGGTCCATTCTCAACGCGAACCCAATTCCTCGATCTCGACTACCTTGCATAATTCCTCTCAAGCCCGTCCCTTTACCAGGCTTTGGCCTGATCATCCTGCTTTACCTGGCTGCAGCGCAATTCTAGTCATTCTCGTCGTCAACACCCCTTCGATGCGCCATCGCCTGACTTTCTTGCTCTTCTAATCCCTTCGGCATACTTTGGACTTTTGCCTGCGTTTCGGCCCATCACGTCTCTCTCTGATCGCTATATTTAGATCTGGCTCTCGCCGTTCTCGCCTAGCCTGATTCTCGACAACTGGACTCGACGTTCTCACACTGCTCGTTATTCTAATTGGGACCCTTCAGCTGCTCGTAGCTGGCTGCTGGGGACGCCCTTCTGATTATCCATTCTTTTCCTTCGTCTTCGACATTATCCCTCTTTGTTAAGCGCGCGCGCTGCGGTGTTCCTTCGATTCTCCAGATTCACCGCCGCCATTGGCACTGGGGACACCTTATTAGCCGCCCAACGCACGCTCTTCGCTGGCTCGGTCTCGTGCCTATAGGTGCGCTTCGGCGAGGGATAACAATTCAATCCTTCTTCGTTTGCGACACCAGTGCCTCCTTGGCTATCTAAACATCTCGCGATCGAACCCATCCTTCTTGTACGGTCAGGATGGCCACCATCACAGCCTCACCACCTGCGATGTCTCCCCCGTTGGCCGCAGCCACCACCTCTCCTCCCAGTCTACCTCCTTTAATCACTACCACCCCGAATGCGCGGCGGACCAGCTCGCAAAGGCCTACTTCATATGCTGAAAGACGGATGTCGACTTATTCCACCACTTCAAAAGGTTCCTACCTTCCGCAGTCTCGACCGACGTCCTATGTTTTTCCCGCCTTCCACTCGAGTCTACCATATACCCTCGTCCGAGATTTTGCATATTTGACGACGCACCCTTTACACTACGGGCCTCCTCCGCATCAATCGGGTCTCTCTACACCGGCGAGTGAGTCAAGAAGACTTTCCGACCCAGCGATCTCATCATGGGACGACTCCAGAGGCCAATGGTCTGCGACACCGCCCTGGATTTCAGAAACAAATCCCAGCGCATTTAGTCGGGACCGGCTACCTGCAATGACATTCAAAGACGATGGGCCGCCCTATAGCGAAGATGAAGATATCCAATCCCCGATTGTCACCACGAGCAGACACAAGAAACATAAATCCAATGAGCGAGGGAGGTCGCCCGGAGCCGCAGGTCCACATCGCGGTGTTGTCGTCGGCGCAGCCGGTCATCCAGAGGAAGCAGACGGGCCTGGCGAAGCTCTCGAAACATACGATACCAACACCCTGAGGTTCCCGCATGAGCCTCAACACCGCGACTCCAACTTTGCCAAACCTCTACAACGCAATCTTTCCCCTTATGGCGACGAAATCCCCGGGTCTGAGGACGAGTACTCAGACGCCGAAGACGATACCCGATTTTCGAAAGACTATTCATTTACGATTGCCAGTCCTGACGAGGAAATGCACGGCAAGGCTGTCGCACTCTTCGATTTCGAAAGCGAGCATCAAAATGAATTGCCCTTGAAGGAAGGGCAGATAATTCTAGTGTCATATCGACATGGCCAAGGTTGGTTGGTTGCCGAAGATCCCAGGACCGGCGAGAGTGGACTGGTGCCCGAAGAGTTTGTACGCCTGGTTAGGGACATTGAAGGCGGCCTACGCGGGTTAAATGCTGTGACTCTTGATGGTGACGCGAACATGGACAGTATCATCAGTCCTGTATCAACGGATCCTGGGTCGATCAATACGCCTGTACCGAATAACCATGATTTTCCTCCTCCGCAGCAACAGGGTTCATACAAGTCCAGCAGCAATGGTGGGACCTACGGCGAGAAGCATCCTCCGGTGCAGTCGAACTTTAGCACTAGCAGTCGCGATTTCAGCCCGTATCCCTTACCCTCCAAGGGCGACGAAAACTCTGTAAAGGAGAGGGAGAAAGAACGAGAAAAGGCGACCGACATAAGCTAGTACCCTCTTCCGGTTGCTCCCCTCTAACGGTCTTCCAACTCAATGGAGAGGCGGATGGTAACGGGGCGGCGAAAAGAACACGGTTAAGACCAGGAATCAACGACACGCGTTAGACTGGGCCTGCGCTTCGTGGGTGATGGCATGATAAATTTTTATTCTCTAATGTGTTGTATGATATGATATCCCATGGATTATGCCACAAGGCAAACTCTCAACGGCCGCAAACGGGCAGTGGGCGGGTAGGAAAGAGCCACACAATGTGGGCTTTTGGACGGACAATGGATGAGGATATGGTACACATGAATCTGCGAAGCGTACCAACGTGCAAGGAGAGATGGTTCCTCTTTCCAGCGCGTGGGATGAAATTGCCCGGATGGAGCTGACTCTGATCTCTACATCTCCTCTAGTATTGCAAATGAGACCATCTCAAGGGGATATAGATACTGACACCAAGACAATAGAGGAAGAACAAACAGAGAAATTTCCAAACGTACGAGACGAGTGGGTTTGAATAATGATCTGGACCGAGTCATGTTTTAGTTCTTTTCTCTGTACCTGGTAGACAATGGCAACGTCTGTTCGTCCACGCAAAGCCCGTTTGAAGCTGGGCTCTTAATCGTCGTCCCAATGCAAAGGCCCCTTGAATACCCGCGAAAGCTGTGAGAGGGTGGACTGCTTCCATGCCTTCAACTGACTCCAGTTCCATGAGGAATGCACAGCCGTGCCGTTTGTTGGTAACCCAGGATGACCGGTTCACGAGAGCTTCTCCCAGGTCATGGTCGGCCAGGTGGAGGGAGAGGGAGCCGTCAAGACCGTTGCTTCTCTGCTGTGGGAGCCGTGGCAACCTGGCCTTCGTTGAGCCCTCACCGACATCAGGTCTAAGAGTAGTTTCTGTGGCGGGTGCTGCGTCTCCCAACCCGGCTATTTTGCGGGCTCACCGTATATTCCTTGTATCCATCATCCCAGTCCTCGACTCGTCTGTGGGAACCACCACTTCCGTCTGAACCTGTAACTCGGCGGCTGATTCGGCGGCTAAGCTTTCCCTGATCCTTCTCGTACCTCAATCTCTCGATTTCCCTCCTCGAAGCACCCCCGTTGTTGACCCGGTCGCTCCAGATCAAATGCCTCGGTTTCCCCGGGTAGATGCCCTTGCGGACTTTTCTCTTGCGGTTGAAGTAGGTGAGCGAGACGTAGAAGCCGTGGATGTGCGAGGGGATGATGGCCAGGATGAACATGACGCAGTTGAAGAGGAAGTCTTCGTTCGGCCCCGTGATGAGCATGACGGCCAGCGGCGGGAAGAGGATGTTCAAGGCCGTGATGACCAGGCGTTTGAAGAGTGGGATCCTCATCGTGTCCCTGATGAGGTCATGTCCCGGATCTCTCTAGGTGATCTGGGCTTCTATGCGATTGAACGCTCCAATGTAGGGTGTGGGTTATTTGATTCTTTTCGTAATGAAATTGATGACAAACAAACGGTGGTCGATATCAAGCAAACGTGATGTCCAAATACCTTCTGGTCATGCTCTGAGCCTGAAGAGTAACAGACAGATAGAGCGTAGATTTCAAGAATGCTTTGCACCATTCGAAGGGGTAGCAGCAGCCATCGTCATTATGT